>JAJOZX010008274.1:55000-196396 GCA_023014485.1 Bathynomus jamesi | reverse complement strand
TTGAATACAAGTTTTGGGCCATAACTTTTTTCGTGTTTATTTCTCCAAGAAACGGATTGAAGAAATGGAATCAGCGTAAAAATCTACGTCTATACCAAAAACATGGAAAAAATCCAATGCCGGACATAAAAAAAACGAAAAGACCCCTTAATTTTAATATGTTTAGTAAAAAACTACAAAGTTAAAAAAGTTAACTTTTCTATAATTTTAGCCCAGTGAGGCTATTACCATAATTTTTTAAATGTATGAAACAGTTAGTTCCTATCTTGGATAGGCTTAGCCAAGCTGTACTGCGCGGCCCAAGCCTAACTTAAATATAGTGTGTGTAGTTGGGCCCACACAAAGCTTAGATTAAGATAAGTAATTCATAGGTCTGTCTGCGATAACTTAGTGTAAATCTGAACTAATATTTGGAAATAAGACAGAATTTTCCCAGACTAGGCGATAGTGGTAATCTGGAGCAGCGTGTGGGAAAAAGTTTGCTGCCAAGTTTGCATTACAGGGTATCCACAACGTCTTGTCACCTCAGTAAAATACTAACTGATTTTTGTTTTCTTTCAGACCCATTTATCACTGATACAGTTACTTTTATTGCATATACGTTTAGTAATACACACTGTTGTTGCCCGTAGATGGCCTGCCAGTTCTTCGTTTATCTTTTACAGTTCTTGTTGTGATCAGTTTCTTTCCCATCTCAACATCCTATTTGGGGGAGCTGCACGACTGAATCGGCTTTGGAAGTCTTCACGAATATTTTCAATGGTTTTGCCATTACGTGGTCCATCATGGACTCAGGTACTAGCCAATATGCGTTGTTCAGTCGTATAGTTGCTGCTATCACACATTTCAAGTGGGTCTGAAAGAAAAACGAAAATCAGTTAGTATTTTACTGGGGTGACAAGACATTGTGGACACCCTGTAGTCAGAAATACCGCATTAGTTTTATATAAACCTATATATGATTTTAGTCTTATTTTGATATTTAGGTTCTATCAATATTATTCATACTTTTCTCTGTCGGTGTTTTTTTTTTTTAAACCGAATAAAAATCGAATAAAAAACAAAAATTTCACATTAGATCAGTGAGGAGGCAAAGCGGTGTTGGGTCTGTTCAATAGTTAGATAGGTGAAAAGTTCTCTGCGTTACGAGGCTGTAGCAACTCGTGGTTCGGATCCCACATAAGTAAACCACATTTTTATATTGTATGATTTTACTATATACCTCTCCTGATGGTTTTGGCTAATGAATTTGTTGTGACGTCATGATATAAAGATATACGGGTGTCCCATTCGAAATGAAACAACTTTGAAACTCTGTAATTTTTAAAGTATTAATGTGAGGATATTGAAACTTTGCCAGTTACTACATCATATGCATACGTTTTTGTCATAATGTTTTTTGTTTGTTTCAGATTGAATTATGTTTACCCCACAAGAAAAAGTGAAATGTGTGTTATGGATGGCTGAGTTGAAGTCCCCTACTCTGGTGCAACGGCGATTCCGTACAACCTTTCACAAGGAACCACCCACCAGAAGAGACCTATATGCATGGACCAAGAAATTTGAGGAGACTGGCAGTGTTCTAAAGGAACACTCTGGAGGGCGAACAAGATCGGAAGATGTTGAACGAATACGCGGCACCTTTGGTAGTAGCCCGAGAAAGTCCATCCGTCGTGCCAGTGTCGAACTGCAGATTCCTCGTTCAAACTGTACATAGAGTCGTGCGCAAGTGGCTGCAGCTCTATCCATATAAGTTTCAAATTGTTCAGCATATAACATGTGAAGATCTTAACAAAAGGAAACATTATGCTATGCACAATGTATCTAATGTATCTAATGTATCTAAATGTTATAATTCACATATATCATATGAAACTTTATGACATTGGCTATTTACTTTGTGAATATTACATTGTTTGCATCTTTCAATAAAAAATTATAAGGTTTCAAAGTTGTTTCATTTCGAATGGGACACCCGGTATATACTTTAAATATAGTAAATTAATTAATAACTATTTTCGTACACTGACTGTAAAAGGATAATTAGAAATTTGTACTAATCCTTTATTTTCAAAGACAAATCGTATTACAGCAATAAATGAAATATACAACCATATTACAACTAAATATATTACTGAAAAAAAAAGCCATTATTAGATTTATTGCATGAAATGAATAAGCTATTTAGTACTACACAGGTTTTAATCTCTAAATTATAAATTATATACAGGGTGTCCCATAAGTCAGGCATCATAGGATAAATTCATATTTTTCTATTTCTACAAACCATAATTCATATTTTTCTCTTTCTACAGGCCATAATGTCTGTGAGCAAGGAAGAACGAATCCAGATAATTTACTCATAGGAAATCGGAGTCAAAGAGAGGCCGCTGCTGAATTTAACAGAATGCATCCAGACCGCGAGCAATAACACAGAGTTGGTTAGCAGAATTGTTGCAAAGTTTAAGGAAACAGGATCCATAGAAGATAAACCACGCAGTGGACCTTCAAGGAGGTCCACTGACGATGATACAGCGACTGCTATCCTGGCTCATTTTAACAGAAGTCCCAATAATCTCTTCGACGATTGTCCGCCGAGACAGGAGTGTCGAAAAGTAGTATCCATCGCATTCTTCAGGCTCACAAATGGCATCCATATAAACTTCAGATCCTACAGAAATTAAGCGAAGATGATCCCGACCGGCGGATGGAATTTTGTGAATGGGCTATGGAACAATATGCTCGGGATGCCAATTTCCCGTCCACTCTCTTCAGTGACGAGGCTGTTTTTTATGGAAATGGTGAGGGTAAATCAAATCGACAGAACATCCGCTACTGGTCTCAAAACAGCCCTCACAAGGTGCATCTCTGGTGATGGTATGGTGTGGCATTTGGAATGATCGCATCATAGGCCCCCTCTTTTTCGATGACCATATCACTGGAGGCACCTACCTACGTATGCTCAAAGAAGAAGCATTTCCCAGTGTCTTGAACGAAGAAGGAATTTCCCAACACATTTCCAGCAAGACGGCGCTCCTGCACATTACAGCACCCAAGTAAGGGAATACCTGTACCAACAATTCCCTGGTCATTGGATAGGACGTCGAGGGCCTGTGGAATGGCCAGCTAGAAGCCCGGATCTCACGCCACTAGATTTTTATCTCTGGGGGCCACTTGAAAGCGCTGGTATACGCAGAGAAAATTAGGAGTGTTGAACATTTGCGGCAGCGCATTATTGGGGCATGTAACACCACTACTCCTGACATCATTCATCGTGTGCTTACTGACTGCGTATCACGTCTGAATTTGTGTATTGAAAATAATGGTGGACATATTGAGCACGTTCTGTAAATAAAAGCTTTTGTTTGCCTTTTTTTATTATTTTTCCTATGATGCCGGACTTATGGGACACCCTGTGTGTGTATTATATAGTATATATATATTATATATTATATATTATATATATATATATATATGACTGTGGTTAGTTTGGTTGGGTTTGAGTAACTGTTTCTTTGGGAAAAATGGTATGTTGTTTGATTTCTTTTTGTATCCCATTTCACTCTCTGAAGAAATCATCAGCAGTCTCCCATCATTCCTGTGTCCCATCTGCCCTGATAGCGTTGTTCCATTGTAGAAACACTTTATGGAATAATATAAATGATGACGTCATAGTTAAAAATCTAGCCGTAGTGAAAAATTCTGAGTTGCGATTTTGGAATTAGCTAAAGTTATATTTTATATTAGATTAAAAAACCTTGCTGACCAGGAATTAGCATGATGGGCCTTGTTCGTCTGGCCTCAGCACTGTGCCAGTTTCTGACCCTCCTTACTGATTACCACTACTATATATTTGTGGTACACCGATTAATTGGCATCGGTCAAATTTAGCCGATTCTTTTACCGATTCTTTACAATTTTAAAATTTTCATTACAAAATAAAATCTATATTTATAGAGAATTGAACATGCAAAGAATACTATGATAATTTGTACTCATTTCAAAGTGTAATTATATAAAAATATTTTAGTCACAAAAAAGGCAAAGCTTTATTAATAAGTTAAGTTGCCCATAATTTTACATTCTCTCTAACTAGCTAATCTCTAAATATTATAAACTATTGTAATCTCCTACTCTATATTAATAATAATTCTATATTAAGTTGTACTTTATATATTAAACCATGCTATTATGTCCAATTTATTTTAAGTATTTTAATTTTAAAACCCCAAATTTTATATCAATTTTTTAATTCAAATTAGCCACCAGGGACTCGACATTTTAATGAATTTTGTTGTTGTTTACATTGTTGAAAAAAGAAAATACCTTCAACATAAGGAAAAACAATTATTTTAAATATTGGTACTCAATTTATGAAACTAAAATAAAAATTATTTTTCATTTTATCGAGTAATAAAACTATTCAAGATCATTTCAGCTACGGTATATGAGTAACAAATTCTGATGTCCTGTATTATGCAGTGAGCTGAGGAAATGTATTTAAACAAATTTGCAATGTAAAAATATGAAAATTGAAAGTTTTCCCATTAGATTAGTAAAATTTATGAAGGGGATCGAATTTTTAAAATATAGGCAAAGAATCATCATCGGCATCGGTATCGGCAAATTTTCATGGAATCGGGATCGGATAAATTTTGAAATCGGTACATCACTACTATATAACCTCACTATTTTTGTCCCTTAGAACTATCTTGTCGAAAATAAAACTGGCCTAGCTGATTATAAACACTGTACAGTTAAACCACTTTCGCATGAAAATGAAATGAGAAAATAATGAAAATTCAATAAACGTCATATACATGCAGTATATAAATTTTATACAGGAAAATTCCAAATGTGACCTCCGTTATAAATTATTACTTTTGTCTTCATATTATCATCATCAGTTATATACTTCAGCTTGAGACAATAATAGTGCTCCTTGCTAGGAACTACCATTTTAATAGTAACAAACTCGTGAATTGAGCTTTGTTTACAAAGCTAAATTAGAATTCTTTTTTGAAGTGCCTTAAATAAAAACGCCTAAATTTGCTTCAACAAAGTACAGTATTAAATATAAAGAGTCAATGAACCAATGTATTGTATAACTGTCTTCTTTTTTTATGAACTCGGTCCTGTGTTGTTATCAAAAGTTCAATTTACTATTCGATGCTATAGCAGTATTATATAAATATGAAACTACCACTCATTAATTTCATATCGTGATATACTACAGAGTGTTCCATTTAAATGGAACCATAGGGAGTAATTAATAATATCTTTTTTCCCAGATTGGTGAAGGTAAACGTAATAAAGGTAATAATAAGGTAATAAAGGTAAATAAAGGTAATAAAGGTGTCAATATCCTTTCCAGCCTTTATTACTCCCTATGGTTCCATTTAAAGTGGAGTAATAAAGGTTGGAAAGGATATTTGGTACCTTTATTACCTTTAGTTACCTTTATTACCTTTATTACGTTTACCCTCACCAATCTGGAATAAAAAATATTATTAATTACTCCCTATGGTTTCATTTAAATGGAACACCCTGTAGATTCCAAAAGTGGGCACAGTTTTTTGTGATGGCGGTTTGTGGCAACTACATCGGTTGAAAATTCTATTCGATCTTCCTTTCCTTTTCAAGAAGGTATTCTTTCTTCGGCCTCGTAGCTGACAATCTCTCCATTTCAGTGTAACTGCCTTCTAAAAGCATGAAGTTTCCAGTAATTAGATCTGACAGCACAATTAATATTGACCCTAACCTTCGTAGGCAGTTGTCTGCTTTATAAGAGTGCGAATACAAATCCTGCGTCATCGAGTGTTGTCAATAAAATTTTTAGAGCTCTTAAACGACATTCTAATTGGCCCTAAACTTACCAGATATGTGGGCTATCTCGTGCCAATGTCGTAACACTGCTTCTCATCGATCAGCGAAGTCAAACGATATTGGATTTGGAGAACAGTTAGATGGGAGACTGTCCTTTGGGTCCAGATGATGTAGCAAACCGTGGTCGGACCTAATTAAGGTGTAGGCTCCATCTGTCATATGACCTTAGATGTTTGCGAAGGAGGTTAAACAACCCCATCATTATATTTTACCCAAGTTTGTAGTGTTGTCTTCAGGAGCCTCCAAGTCAAATCTTGCATGGAGATTATTATATGGGCTTTCCAGGAATCCTTTAATAACTTACTGTAATTGCTCCTCAAAATGTTGTTATGGCGTTGTGAACCCTTCCAAACAATTGAAGAGCCTCTCCGTACAGGTTTCCCAGTAAAGTGCGTGAATTTTTGTGCCTCCTGAAATACCTGTTCGGAGTGCACAGTGTTCTCAAATATGTCCCAAAGGTGGAGCTAATTAATAGGATTCCCTTTTAATATGTGCTCGAAGCCTTTGACAACTGTTTGTTTTATAATTTTTGATACGTTAGTAGCGAGAATGACATTTTATTTCTTCATGTCGCCTGAAACACTCCGCAATGTTATCGATAAAAGTTTCGTCTTCTAACTGATCTTGTACTAGTCTGAAATTGCGTCCTGCAAAAAGATAAATCTTTTTGGTGCATAATAATAAACCTTATAAAGAACAGAACAGGAATAACACACACGCACACAAATTGGGGTTAAAAATTCAAAGTTAAAAAACAAAAAAACATTTAGCGAGAGCTTTTAACAGGTTACAGTTGGCCGCATATGTAATGTTCCTCGCCTCACAGGCGACTCCGTACATGTGGCAACTCCGCAGTGATAGTCAAGGTACCCCAACTGGGGGAAGGTGTAGGTGGATGGGGGACAAACTAGTCCAACAACATATAACACAGCCATATACAGTATATCTAAGGGACAATTGAAATTTAATGAGCAGTCATTGACATACAGGTAATTATAATGTAATGTCTTGTCATAAAGATAAACAATTAATATGATCGTGAACACTGAACAGCGTTGAACTCCATGAAGTTTACTAGTCTGTACAGTAACTAGCGGAGCGACCCGGCGTTGCCGGGTGGAAGTTGAACGATATATATATATTATATTATATATATTATATATTAATATATATATATAATATATATGCCGGTTAGGTCAACTGTACGCCCTTGACGATTGGTTAGGTTAAGTCGTGATATTTTCGTTAAAACTAACGAAAAATATCACGACTTAACCTAACAATCGTCAAGGGCGTACAGTTGACCTAACCGGGTATTCAATAATTTTACGGTAGGTTTCGATATATATATATATAATATATATATATATATGAAAATGCAATGAAAAGGTTTATTGGCAGACTATAGTCCATATGACAAATATTAATACAATGACAGTTTACATACTGAAGATAGAAATATACAATTGATTAGAAATAATACTGTATGTCGAAGTTGATGGAGCTACAGACAGACGTTTTCGTATCAAGAATTCATATTATTAGTTATTAAAAAGGGAATGTTATTACATCAAATTGGGAACTATCCGTTTTATAAACACTGCATGTAACTAGTATTTCATTAGCAATTCGTATACTCTAGAGTCTAGTCTAAAAAAATTTATTTGTCTCTGCTGTCATTTCCTCTTTCTAATTTAATTTTGGTGGGTAAATTTGCGTTACAAATTCCTCTAAATTAGGTATATTTGTCGTACAGATATGGCCTATATATACAGACCACTGCTGTTAAAGATTCGGTTATCGCTATGACTCGTCAATCGCTTTTCCATAAAAGGAATTTTTTGTGAACTGTTATAAATGTACCATATACGGACTATTTGTCCCCATTGCAATTCCCGGAGCAAGTGTAGTTTACGTCCCCCTGACGCAAAAGGGGACACAAACTACACTAGGTCAAAGTTGGGGAAAGTAAAGTACACTAGGATCTTTAGAAGACATTTTTTAAATGAATCCATCAAATAAAACGTTAAAACTAACGAAAAATTACGACTTAACCTAACCACCAATCGTCAATATATATATATATATATATATATATATATATATATATATATATATATATATATATATAAGCAAACAATCAGGAAAAAGGAAAAGGAAACACGAAGTCCGAGCGCTTTCGTGATATATTCACATCTTCAGGAGAAACAAAAAATAGGCAGAGATTACAAAGTAAATGAGTTAAATACACAAGCAAAAAAATTCCCAATCGGCAACTCAAATTAAAGACCATAAAACCCTCTAAACATTTTTTCAATAGATAACATAATCTGTAGGCTGCTAAATACTGAATATAAAAGAAACTATATAGATGAAATTAGACACAACAACCAGTACAGAGAACAAAAATTATTATAACGGTTATTAGAACTAGTATTTAATTAAAGCAGGCAATTAAGTGGCAAGAATTTAATGAAAACAAAGGGAATGGTGCCATCGTCTTACAGAATATTCCAAAATGTCTACAAACAGTCTGAAAAAAAATTGTTTTCCCAATATCCAACCAGTTGAAAAGTCCAATAAACCACCAAGCACCCAAGATTATATACAAATGAAATATTGCTTGTGTATTTAACTCATTTACTTTGTAATCTCTGCCTATTCTTTTGTTTCTCCCTGAAGATGTGAATATATCACGAAAGCGCTCGGGCTTCGTGTTTCCTTTTCCCTGTGGTTGTTTGCTTATTAATAAGATCACGTGTTATTCTGTGATTTTAGTGCATATATATATATACACACACACACGCGCAAACTCAGAATGGTCCCCTGAGAAACTTATATGTTAAACACAGACCGTGCATGGAACAAGGAACTCTTCTGGGAAATTACATTCACTATAGTTCGAATAAGTAATGATACATGACAAATACTATAGTTTTTTCCTTTTCCATGATGGAAAGCCCAACGTGGGCACCGGGTTACTCGCAAAGAGGCCCCAAAATATAGCTTCCCTCACCAGCTATCTGCAAAGCAGATAGGATCCAGCTTTGGGACAGGATCTAGGGTTTACAGCTTACACCTAGCATAACACATTCAGAACCTCAATATACGCAAGAAACTCGTTGCATTCACGTCGGATTGAATACATCAAAGAAAAAGGGGTAACTATTGTATTTTTAGCCAAAAAACAAAACTTCAACCTCAACTGGGACATTGAGCGTCCACTTTTCAAGGCATATAACACGTCCGTTTAATATACACAAATGATACGCGTTCCAGATACGCGATTGTACGCTTCAGTAGCATGGGCGCAAAATGAGAGAGTGCAATGCAATTGAAAATGTTGCAAGAGTGCCAACCCCTCACTCCCATGTTGCAAGGCACACCATAATGCCAACCCTCCACCCCCCCTTTGTTGCAAGGTACCCCCAAAATGGAGGAGGGGGATGTTGCAACTTGGAGTTATCCCCCAAGCTGCAATGAACCTAACCTAAGAGAGAGGAGAGAGGTGTTCACCCGGCAGGAGCCAGGCGCATATGAAGACTTCAGCCGAGCAGCCACTGTCTTATAGGACCCCTAATCAGCCAGTTGGCTTAGAAGGCTGAGTTGCCAGTTTGCGCTATTTATTTAATTAAAGCATATATTCTGGCTTAATCAGCCAGTTGGCTTAGAAGGCTGAGTTGCCAGATTGCGCTCTGTATTTAATTAAAGCACATATTCTGACTTAATCAGCCAGTTGGCTTAGAAGGCTGAATTGACAGTTTGCGCTATTTATTTAATTAAAGCATATATTCTGGCTTAATCAGCCAGTTGGCTTAGAAGGCTGAGTGGTCAGATTGCGCTGTTTATTTAATTAAAGCATATATTCTGGCTTAATCCGCCAGTTGGCTTAGAAGGCTGAGTTGCCAGATTGCGCTGTTTATTTAATTTAAGCATATATTCTGTCTTATTCCGCCAGTTGGCTTAGAAGGCTTCTTAGAAGGCTTCTTAGAAGGCATAAATGGCTGTATATATTAATAACCTCCGAACGAATTAAAAGCGTACATACACTCACCGACTGTACGCCCATAAAGCCCCTATTATCACACACACACACACACACACACACACACACACACACACACACAACACACACAAAAAAAAAAGCATCACCAACAATCGTCTAACTTTTAGGAGCTCGTCCCATCAACAGCACATGGTGAAATGAGGGATACGACTCTTTAGGAGCTCACCCCATTAACACCACGTATCCGATATGAGGGCTACAACCAAGCGTCCAAACTTAGAAGGTTGGTGGTGAAACCAACAACCCACCATCAGCCAACTCCTGGTAGACCGACAAGGTCTCTAAATAGGACCCAATAGACAGACCTATTAAACAAATAGGACCCCGTTATTGCAACACTCGATCATGTTGTTTATTTCCCTCTCTCACCACCAGTTGGCGTATCTGGTTGAGTTGCCAGAGAGCAATATTTAATTAAAACATATATTCTGACTTTAAGCCCCATTTGGCTTAGAAGGTCGAGTTGCCAGATAACGATATTTATTTAACATATACTCTAGTTAGAAATCCGCTTTAGAAACCAACCAATTGATACAATTAAATACCGTGTACAAACAAAAAGGAATAAATAAAACGCCAATACATCGTTTTGTTTATTTAGGCGAAGTGAATGGAAATAAATATACATTGGGGTGTATATATGATCAAAAATAATAATAGCATCATGAACGGGAAATATATAATAAAAAAATATACAAAACGGTACATTATCAATGTATTAGTACAGGAAAAATATATACAGTTATATTAAATATATATAATCAGAAATATACAAAACGTTGTATTATCAAATTATTAGTACAGGAAAAATATACAGTTATATTAAATCTCTACTATAATATAAAAGAGAGCTGTCCGTCTGTCGGTCCGTCTGTCCGTCCGTCCGTCCGTCACACTTTCAGCGTGTGTGCGTGCGTGCGTGCGTGTGTTCAGCGTGTGTGCGTGCGTGCGTGCGTGTGTGCGTGCGTGCGTGTGTGTGTTTCAGCGTGTGTGCATGCGTGCGTGTGTGTTTCAGCGTGTGTGCGTGCGTGCGTGCGTGTGCGTGCGTGCGTGTGTGTGTGTGTGTGTGTGTGTGTGTGTGTCTGTTCCAGCCATAGCTCCAAAATGAAAGCAGTTACAAACATAAAACTTCACACACATATTGATTAGGTCCCGAGGTTGTGCACCTGGGTGTTGAATGCCGGTTAGGTCAACTGTACGCCCTTGACGATTGGTTAGGTTAAGTTAGGTTAGGTTAGGTTAACCTAACCTAACCAACCTAACCTAACCAACCTAACCTAACCTAACCTACCTAACCTAACCTAACCATTCAATTAACCTAGCTAATAACAGCTAATAACAGCCTTCGAGCTACAAAAAATATTCCGGCCCTCTACTTGGATATGTTTTACTACCCGCACGTAGGGGGGTCTTTAGCTAACCGTCAGCGAAGCGACGGGTAATGTACTAGTATATATAATCGAAATATACAAAACGTTGTATTATCAAAAATATTAGTACAGAAAAAATATAGTTATATTGAAAATAATAATATACGAAACGTATAATCAATTGAATATTAGTACAGGAAAAATATATGCAGTTATATTAAATATATTAATAATATACGAAACGTACAAACAAATGCATATTAGTACAGGACATATATATATATATATATATATACACACAAAATTTAAATATACAGTACATCCTTTATGTTCTACGGTGCAAAACGCTAAACTCACACATAATAGAGTCTACATCCACATCGCTATTACTTTGTACGACGTGGTAAAACCGTCCAAGCATCACTTCACCGTTTAACTGACACGGAGGCCTATACTCGACATAAATGGCTTTCATATCATTCAATACAATTTTTGTGCCCACTTTACACCCGGCTGGCAAGTTATCTTTAAACACGGCTAGAATACAATCAAAAGCACGCACAAAGAGGTCATCGTTAACCACAACCTCATTATTAACTACAAGTTTATAAACAAGCCTTTCCAATCGGGGGGTTTTTCTTACCGCCCCGAGCTTTTCAATCGTGAACTCTTCTTCACACTGCATAGCGGCAATTGAAATAATCTTCCAAGTCGTAACGACAGCTATTCATTTTATAGAGGTACAGCTCTTCAGGATGAACAGTGTAGGTGAGCTCAGCCCTGTACCGCTCAAGTGCTTTGTACCAAAGTTCAGGATATTTCGAAGAATCTAAACCTTTTAAATAAGCATCCAGCTCTAGACCATTCTCGCCTTGTTCATTCCTACATTCGGTAAATCCGTCGACCAGGGCGGTGTATGCGTATTCAAGAACCGTGTCAAAATAAATCATATCCATAACACGAGCGTCTAATATAGGTTTCAGCTTGCGGAATCCGACGATTTTAAACATTCTGTCGAGGATGAAACGGTTTCGCGTAGGGACAAGAACGTTATTATCAGATGCATTCTTCCACATCAGTCGTATATTAATGCATGGCTGTTCGTTATTTATACACAACGTGCAAACAACGGCGTATGAGGTGGCGTCACTAATCTGCTTCTTGTACCTACGCCTGCAGGCATTTTATAACGGTCCTCCCGCCACTTCTCAACTATCACGAAGACTCTATTCATCTCCTCAACACTTAAATAAATAACATTACGTTTGCTTGCTTGCGTGCAAATCGTTTCAAGTGCATAGCTAATGGTGCCGGTTTCACGCCTGAACACACGCAATGACTTCGTCACGGAGACATCGTACGAGGCGTTGAGAATGCTTCTCAAAGGAAGTTCCATCTTATTCGTACGTCCACTCGGTGCAAGCTCTGAGATGGCTATGAGCCACAGGTGGCCGGATCGGCTCGACGGTCAGAGTGAGTCACGCTGATGAAACTCGTATGGCTCTGTTCGAACTCATATGTTCCGTGATGTACACGGGTGGGAGACACGGGGACGCGTCACACTGCTAAAGCGTGTACAGGCTTGTCCGAACACTCTTGGACAAAGAGAATTTCCAGAAAAACGAATTTAATGTTTTATCATTCACCAGACGTTCATTTCCACAAACTAAACATCTTCACAAACCAGCGCACTATTAGAGAGAAACATATGCTCATATTTGGCCATTTTGTTTAACAAGCGATACTCGTCTCTAAAGTCTGTTAAAAACTCACACAGCCCATTAGCCACAACCTCACTACAAATTTCATCATGATATATACTAATATAGTGGTAAAAATACTTAAGATTCTCCATGATGACAAGATTTACATTTTCAACCGTAGGGTACGAGTAGTTGGTATGGTGTAACATGATATAATATCGCCTATCACACCACTCATCAACAAGACTCACTATCCATAACCGTGCTTATCTTCTGAGTGTGTTGCTTCTTCTACTTCGCGGTATGT
Source organism: Bathynomus jamesi (assembly GCA_023014485.1). Taxonomy (NCBI): domain Eukaryota; kingdom Metazoa; phylum Arthropoda; class Malacostraca; order Isopoda; family Cirolanidae; genus Bathynomus; species Bathynomus jamesi. Next base: position 183,064 of record JAJOZX010008274.1, on the reverse strand, counting down.
GAGCCTTTATAAAGCTTAGGTCTATAACATACTTCAGTACTCTGTACTGCGGAATCCTACAACGCCCTCGCCAGAATACCCGTAGAGTATTTGAACATCTTGGTCCTTCGCACGGCTCAATGTAGCCTTAAAAGAGGCAAAGGAGGGGAGAATAGGGAGTTTTTCAGTATCCACCACATCTATGAACTTGGCCGAATACCATTTCATAAATGTTGAACACGCAATATTAAAGGTAGCCATTACTATTTTTTTCTACGCGAGAGAATACACGTCTGAGTTCAAGGGTATACAGAGGTCAACTGAGCAACATGAAGAGATAAACGCAAATACGTTTCCATGATGTGTATCACAACGGGTTTCGCGCCTTCTTGATCAGACCCCAGATTTATGCAGATCTCAGGAATCGTGCGGGTAAGCTTTAACTTCATATCCACCCCGTTCAAAAGCAACTTCTCCTGGAATGTGAAGTCGGTATGCAGGCGCCCAAAACATTCATATATATTTTTTTTAGAATTTTTAAACTTATCCTTTATTCCATTTTCATCTTTAGTGTAGTAATACCCCTCAGTTGTTAAAAAGGTGTCCTTCGCTTCTTTTGAAAAGTTGAGGACATTTTCCAGATAGGCTCGTAGGTGGTAGTACCCCGTTCCTGCCGAGATGTTAACCTGGTTTAAATACACTTCACACTGGCCGAATATGGCGTGTAAAAAGTTGGTTTCAGGGAAGGCAGAGTAACTATCATCGCAGTCCGTTCCATCAGAATGGGCTATACGCAGTTTAGCGTACATATGCATGCAGCTCGGGTCAAAAAAGTAAGGGCCTGAGCTGGGTATCACGAATTCTATAGGGGCACTGGGTGAACTAATTGTGTTTAATGGGTTAATTGTAATAAAGTCGCTATGCTCAATAGAGACCTGAGTGGGGGGCATATCAAAGAGGGACAGTTCCAATTTACAGCATTGTGAACTACACGGATGGATGAAACGCGCCATGACGAGTCAGAAATAGTGCCACCTCCCTCGACAAGTATAAGACTAGTATAAGACGTAAACTACATGGAGTTCAACGCTGTTCACGATCATATTAATTGTTTATCTTTATGAACACAGACATTTCATTATAATTACCTGTATGTCAATGACTGCACATTCAATTGTCCTTTAAATATATATGTCTGTGTTATATGTTGTTGGACTCAGTTGTCTCCCCTCCACCCCACCTTTCCCCAGTTGGGATACCTTGACTGAAACTGCGGCGTTGCCACATGTACGGAGTCGCCTGTGAGGCGAGGAACACTACACACTGTATGCGGGCAACTGTACATATACCAACATTATTTCTTAAACAGGATAGCAAATTCACACGTGATCTAAGAAATACTAAGGGCACTCAATATATTTTTCCCCACCCTTTTTTCTTAGCTAAATAATAGGCCATGGGGTTGAAATGTCTTTTGGGCCGTAAGTTTCATCTTTCTGCGCTTCACATAACCGGATTTTTTCCAGTTTGAACCTCCCCTCCTTGTATAAAACCGCTTTTAAACGTTCTTGTATAAAACTGATGGTTAACGCAGCTTCGAAAATGGCGTCTGACAGTGATGTGCGTCGTAAACAGAGAGCTCTTATCGAGTTCTTAAACGCAGAGAAGGAAACAGTTGGACATATTCACAAACGTCTACAAAACGTTTACGCAGATGCTGTTGTTGATCGAAGCACAGTAGGACGCTGGTCTAAACGTGTGAGATCAGTGGAGAGAGGGAGAGCCAGCCTCGATGATGAGCCACGCAGCGGTCGCCCGGCATCGGCTGTGACATCTCACACTGTGCAAGTGCTACCAGCATCATTCGATCAAATCGGCGCGTCACATACAAGGAGTTATCACTGGAGCTACGAATTAGTGAAGGAAGCGTGAATACGATAATTCAGCAACTGGGATACTCAAAAGTGTGTTCATGTTTGTTCCTCGCCAACTGACTGAAGATCACAAAACCCAAAGAAAAGAAACTGCTTCTGAGTCGTTGGTTTGATACGAGACAGAAGAAGATGACCTTTCACGAATTGTGACTGGGGATGAGACTTGGATACACCACTTTGTACCTGAAACAAAACGCCAATCCATGGAGTGGCATCAGGCAGACTCCCCACGCAAGAAAAAGTTCAAAATGGCTCCTTCTGCAGGAAACGTTATATAAGGCCACCATCTTCTGGGACATGAAAGGGGTGATTCTGGTGGACATTATGAAGAAAGGACAAACAATCAACTAAGAGTCATATATTGCTACCCTACAGAGACTCCAGAGACGTATAAAGCGAGTTCGACAGGAGAGAAAACTGGAAGACGTCCTTCTTTGCACGATAACGCAAGACCACAACAGTTTGCAAACAAGAGAGGCCATCACAAAAATGCGCTTGACTGTGTTACCCCATCCCCCCATACAGCCCGGATCTGGCACCTTCAGACTTCCATTTGTTTGGGCCAATGAAGGAATAAAGGGCCTTGTTTCGAGGTGGAGGAAAGCCGTAGAAAAGGATGGAGACTATGTGGAAAAATAAAAACTTGTAAAAAAGGTATGTAACTACTTATGTACAAAATTTCTGGAACTTACAAGGAAACTTGGAAATAAAAAAAAAAGGTGGGGCAAAATATATTGAGTGGCCCTCGTATTTGCATCATTATTACTCTGAAAGACGCAGTAGAGTCGTTTTAGAAATAAATTTCCGCTTAATGTATACTCGATATATAAGCCGTTAAACTTGTTTAATATTACCTTCGAGCCTACCTTACAACCGGATGTAACACTCTCGTGCTCTTTAAGCATGGATAGAATAGAATCAAAAGCATGCTCCGGCGTGCCGTCATATATTACATTAAATTCGAGTTTCTACACTACCCTTTCTAAGCGATTGCTTAGCCTCTTTACCCTAGATTTTTCAATTGTAAATTCTTTACTGCTTACATCGATGGTTGAGAAAATCGGAGCAATCCAAGAATAAGCACCCCAAATCAATTTAGGGTGCTTTTTCTTGGATAGGGGTCGAACGAGGGTGCTTATTCTTGGATTGCTCTAAAATGGAGTTAAAATGGAGTTAATTTCTCTAAAATGGTTAATTGGAATGCTCGATTAGGTTCATTGTACGCCTTGTCGATTGGTTAGGTTAAATCGTGATATTTTCATTAGTTTTAACGAAACTATCACGACTTAACCTAACCAATCGTCAAGGGCTTTATAGTTGACCTAACCTGGCATTCGATTAACCTAACCGGCATTCAATAATTTTACCGTAGGTTTCGGTATATTTATAAATAAGCCCTGAAATGTAAAAACCATTCAGAAGTTTGAGGGCGAGATGACAGCATCAACTTTTCAAACTGAAGTGTTACCATTATTGGTTGAAGATCCATTGCCAGTAATAAATTGGTGTAAGGGAAAAAAATCGGTGCTGGTTAAGTGTGCGGTCTACCTACGATTCGGCGGTCTACCTTTTAATTATAGCTTCTTATCTTGTTTACTAATTGTTTGTTTACATCCCATTGTCAATCGCCCTTGACGATTGGTTAGGTTTAGTCATGATATTTTCGTTAGTTTTAACGAAATATCATGATTAAACCTAACCAATCGTAGGTAGACCGCACACTTAACCAGCACCAAAAATCTTATTAAAAAAGTGATGCTGTGTGCTAAGTGCGATCAAGCAATGACCTGGACAAAGTTTTCGGAGAATGTTGATGTTAAAATCCTTTAATTTGGATTGAGGTTGAACTGGGGTGCTGCTTCTTGGATTGGGGTCTAATTGGAGTGCTTTTTCTTGGAATGGGGACTTTGGGGTGCTTGTCCTTGGATTGATCCAGAAAATCTTCTAAATCGTGTCGTCATTTGTATCTTATATAAAGATATAATTCTTCAAGATGAACGGTAAAGGCGAGGGAGGGCTTGTAGCGTTCTAGTCCGTCGCCCAAAGCGAATGGTACTGCTCGGGGGTGTATCTTCTAAATATATTCTCAGCTCCAAATCGTTCTCGCCTTGTTCTCTCCACTTCGTAAAATCGTCTTGTAGAACCATGTAAGCATGTTCGAGAGTGGTATCAAAATAGTGCATGTCGCTAACACGAGCGTTTAATAAAGGTTTTGTTTACAGAACGATGCTTTTTCCTATATTTTGCCGAGGATGAAACGATGACGAGTAGGTACAAGGGTGTTGTTAACCCTATTCTTCCACATCAGGCATATATCGATGCATGGTTGAGATGTATCACAGTTCACACTTAACATACAAATGATAGAGTTTGAGGATGTGTCACTAATTACCACTCTCTTTGCACTCGTACCAGCTGGTATGTCATAATTCTCCTCCGCCCACTTCTCAATTATCATAAAGATTTTACCCATTTCTTCAATGTTCAGATATATAATATTGCGTTTTGCGGACTCCGTATGTCTATATTTTGTTTCAAGTACATAATTAATTGCACCACTGCTACGTTTAAACACCCGCACCGATTTATAAAAAGCTACATCGTATTGTGCTTTAAGAATGCTGCTTCGACGTAGCTCCATTTTTCTTTGTTTCCTGGTGAGACTGCGAGGAGAGTACGTCACGACGCTTCAAACTCAGAACCCGTTGTGAGGCGGTACGCAATGTTTATCACGGCTCGTGAGTCTGGGCTGGTGGTAAGTCATTCGTCTTAGACCCTACATCGCATCTGTGGCTAGGAGATGAGACGAAACATGAAGGGAAATGTGCAAACATGAAAAAATTTAGGTTCGGCGTAATTCAGTTAACATTGAGGGGGCTCTATTTGAGAAATAGACGTACCCATACTGTTCCACTTTGGGGATAAAAAGTATTCATCACTAAATTCTATTAAAACTCACACAGGCCTTTAGCTATAATCTCGCTAGTTACTTCATCATGATATCCATTAGGGTGAAGTGTAAAAAACGTTTTTTAGAATTCAATATTATAGGGGCACCCAAAAGTTAGTCTGTGGTACCAATAAGAAATCTATAAAATATTAGCTACCTGCGACATCAACTTCACCAGCCCCAAGGAGGTCAAAGATTTTGCCTTTCAGGTCCCCCAAAAAATTAAAGAAAAATTCAAAGATTTAAGCGCATCTTCCGTTGTGTTTATGCTAGGAAGATCATTTTTGTTTCATTTGATTTGTCTATTTATATTCTTTAACTTTACCTTTATACACGTTTTTCCCATTCCTCACAGAAATTTGGAAAATTTGGTATTTCATGAAAAATACTAACAAAAAATAGGAGTTTATTGCTTTTGTTGATTGGTTGCTGTTAACCGTCATTCACTGATTCACTTTTCTTTTAGAAGCTCATAAAATAGCTGCATGGCCTTAAATATATTGGTTTATTGGAGCAGCTCTCCACTAATTTAAGCTCGATACGAGCCATGCATATCTCGGCTTAAATTACCCAGAACTCACCACGTGGAGGTGGCTACTCTTTGAGTTCCACCCTAACCCACCCACCACAATAATTTAAAAAGCTTCTTATTCAGTTTTGTAGTCTCTCTTGGTTTCAAGTGATTTCATAATTGCTTGAGATGCAATTTTGGTTTTAACGTTTTAACGTAGCCATCTTTCCTCTCATTTCTATAAACTGCTCTTGCCGCTTCTGTTACAAGTTTGATACTCCTTTCTACTGCTTGTGTATGACAAGGGAATTGAAAGAGTTCTAATTTTTCTTCGCTAGTGTTCTCAGCCAATGATGTCAACTCCTCTTTGGTTAAGTGTTTTGTCAATGGTGGCTCAAACCTAGTGGGACTATCTGTCCAAAATATAATATCAGTGTAGTCAAGTGCATGGAAATTTAGCTTCGGTACACTGAACTCGCGAATGCTTTTCATTTTTCAGCTTGAAATCTTGCTACTTTGATCCTTCGTATTGCCAGTTTTCAAATGTTTGGCCGGTTATCAGTAATCATTGCAAGAAGAAGGTTCTCTTGGTGCGCAAAGTAAGCGTTACGAATGATAACTTTATCGACAATATCTCTAAGCTCTTTTGTTAGGTATCTTGAATAAACTACCATCTGCCACAGGTGACGAGGTCCATCATAGCACCAAGGTTTTTTCTTGATCTTGAACCACATTGGAGCATAAACTTTGACGATGTATTCTACCAGTACTTTTAAGCTATCCATCGGATTTTCACATTCCATGTAGAAACACAGAATGCGGTTAGCAGTAGTCAACCATCTGGATTGGACCATTGGCCCAGGTTGAAGATTTGCTAAGTCATTGCTGCAACACCCAGAAGTAATAGCCTGGAAAGCTTTATAGAGGTACAAGTGATCTGTACTTAGATCATCAGAATCAGTAACTGGAAGAGGATTTCCTTCCACGGCTTCAAACTTAACTACTGGTTGGTCGACAGATTTTAATGCTTTTCCAATTCGTCCTGACATTTCTCGTGGACCATGGTAGGCCGGTAGGGCCCATCGAGGTGTTCTAACAAATGACTCAATGGTAACTCATTAAAATGAAAGTGACAAATAAACCAGTGAAAAGGTTTGTTTAAGTTCTGCTCCAATTTTTTTAATATGCCTCCTTTTATTCCAGTATTGACTGCAGTGCCATCACAGCCAATGGCAACAATATTTCTGGCACTGATATTTTTGTATCCCAAGAACTCCAAAATGCCTTTATAAATGATTTTTGCTGTGCTCAATTCTGGAGATATGTAGCCTAAGTAAGTTGAGCCTGGTTTTTTCAAAAAGACAATATGCTCTTCCATAGTAATCCTAGGATGATACTTACTATCTTTCATTATCATAACGTTTGTTCGATCTTTTCTTCCATCAAAGTTCAGACCCATAACATGATCACTTGAACTGAAAGTTGAGGTGTCTTCAGAGAGATCTTTTCTAATCTTGATCCTTTCTCGTCTTATCTTGCTTCTGTCCATCACTGAAGAAGTATCTTCATTATTAATTAATTTTAAATCTTGAAAAACAGCAGATGCAAGAGCTGACCCAGCACGGTTAGATATTCCTCTTCGATCACATTCTCTACCCACTGTTGGCAACCGCATTCTCATTTGTGAAGGTCCAGGATTAATTAATGGCTTTGTCGTGAGTTTAAACGGCTCACTGCTTTCGTCCGTTTCGCTGGAACTTGACGAAACAGTTGCAGCAGTATCAAATTCTTTAATTCCTTTCAAGATCCGTGCTGTATTATTCCTCATACTTTTGTGTAGTCTTTTTCTTTTTTTCTATCTTTTTCGTGACCACTTTATCTACGGATCCAATCACACTTTTCCAGACGTTCGTTAGTCATTAAGGAAATCCCTTTCCAGAACAGGAACTTTTCGGTCTTTCTCACAACGACATGTCAGGAAGTCTTCGCATTTACAAGAAGCTATATCAAAGAGCTTCAGTGAGTCAAGTTTAAATTTGGGAAGCAATGCTTGATAGGATGCTTGGTCTTTCCGCCCTTTGAATCGTTTCAAGACATTTTTATATTTTTCGTACAAACCTTCGATGCGCTGCATTATGGTCTTATGATGGCTAGTTGGAATAGAAGCACGATCCCATACAGTCTTTACTTTTTGGGCAACGACTGTAGCAACATCATAAATTTTTGGATTAGCTTCTCCTGACTTAATTCTTTCCTGTCTAACATAAAGGAAACGCTGAAGTATATCTTCGGACGAGGGCAAATAAATCAGTGAGAGATCCTTTGGTGGTCCAAAGATTGGATTCAGCTGTTGAGTATTCCTTATCTTCCTTTTTGCTGATTCATTCGCGGCCATGGAAGCCATGCCTAATTTTTCTTTGTACGTCGGAATAGAATTAGACTATATTAGTGACTGTAAATGTTTTTAGCGAATCAGATTCACTATAAAAATTTATCGAAGCAATCAAATAATCTGAAAAAGAGATAAATTATAATGTAATATAGTATAAATAACAAACCCTACATAATATAATTATGAAATAATTTAAATCTGTGAAAATCTAAACAAATGAAATGAAAACCTTAAAATGGTGCTAAAACATCTACTAAAATTCAGAAACTCAACGAAAGATATAAAAATTCCTATTTTTTGTTAGTATTTTTCATGAAATACCAAATTTTTCAAATTTCTGTGAGGAATGGGAGAAAAGTGTATGAGGGAAAAGTTAAAGAACATAAATAGACAAACAAATGAAACAAAAATTATCTTCCTAGCATAAACACAACGGAAGATACGCTTAACTCTTTGAATTTTTCCTTAATTTTTAAGGGCACCTGAAAGGCAAAATCTTTGACCTCCTTGGGGCCGGTGAAGTTGATGTCGCAGGTAGCTAATATTTTACAGATTTCTTAATGGTACCACAAACTAATTTTTTGGATGCCCCTACAAAACTGAATTCTAATAAAAGTTTTTTCATTCCACCCTAGTATACATGGATGTAGTGGTAGAAATATTTTAAGTTGTCCATAAACACGAGATTAGCGTTTTCTAACATAGGTGTGTAATCTGTGAGATGTAGCATGACGTAATAACTCTTGTCGTGCCATTCGTCAATGAGTTTCACGATCCAGAGTCTGTTTCTCTTCGGTGAACGTTGACTCCTTCACTTCACACTGGTTGTATTCTTTGACGCAGCTTAAACTCGCGACATAGTCCATTACGTCTTCAGCATTACGAAAGCTTGTGATACTTTCGTCAGAATGCCCATAAAGTACTTGAACGTCTTGAATGTTTCTTCTGCCCTATCTGGGCTCAACTCTAGGAAGGCGTCTGGGCCTGATGGTGTCGCTCTTGTTGTTCTCAAGAACTATGCTTCTGTGTTGACACCCTGCCTAGGCAATCTCGTCATTCTCTTGTACTTTTCCTTCCTAGTGGAAGTTCGCTTTCATTCAGCCTGTCCCAAAGATGGGGGTGACCGCTCTTAACCCTCAACTATCGTCCAATTGCTTTGACTTCTTGCCTTTCTAAAGTTTTTTAATCTATTTTTAATAGGAAGATTCTTAAACACCTCTCTTCTCGAATCTTCTTTCAGATCGTCAATATAGGTTCTGCAAGGGACGCTCTACTGGCAATCTTCTTGCATATCTCTCTGACTCTGGTCATCGCTAGACATTACGCTAGATATTAAAAGCTTTGATAGAGTCAGGCACAAGTCTTTAATTTCAAAACTGCTCTTCTTCGGTTTCTATCCTTCTGTCTCTGCCTTCCGCTCTAATTTCCTTTCTTGCCGAAATACCAGACTTTCAACACATTCCCATTCCTTTTCTGACAACCTCTAGTGCAAGGGTTAATCTGTATTTTCAATCTTTGATCTACTGAACTGGTGAACTCTGGAACAATTTTCTCCACTCCATCTTTCCCCCTGTCTTTGATATCCAATCTTTCAAACGTAGTGTCCAGGTATCTTGAAAACCCCGACCTTGATTTTGGCTCTCTTCTTCCTGTAGGTGAGTGCGTTTTCGCCCCTCCTTCCTGCATAAAAAAGTGTGTGTGTGTATATATATATGCATGTAATGCAAACTAATTCACTAACTGCATGTGGTTAGAAATGTGTAAATAATTCTGAAACCACTTCACAAGAAAAATATTCTTTCAGTTTGATTCACTAATACAATATATCATGTATGATGCAGAAAACAAATACTAACTCTTGGCCAGAATACATTTACTCTTTCATTAATCATCATCATCATGAAATAAAATTTAAGGTTGTAAAAGGTTTCTTTAGGGTATATCTTGGATCACCTGAAGATCAGGGCCCCAGCCTTCTTTAGTTAGCCTTTATAAGGCTAACTAACGAAAATATCACGACCTAACCTAACCAATCGTTAGGTCAATTATACGCCTTGACGATTGGTTAGGTTAGGTCGTGATATTTTCGTTAGTTAGCCTTATAAAGCTAACTAAAGAAGGCGGGGGCCCTGATCTTCAGGTGATCCTATATCTTTAATAGGGCAAATAATTTCAACCAGGAGCTTGTTAGTTATAGTTACACTTTATTTATCTTCATTTAAATAAATACTTAATAGTTAATCTAGTTAAAAATTTAAATTAATACTAAGATTGTTTCGTATATAATTTTCAGAGTTAATGCAAAATGCCAAGTTTGGGCAACACATAATACTGAAATACAAACGTAATTAAACCACTGTAGACATTAATTAGTTCAATTTCGTATTAAAACTATTTTTTTTCCTTTCCTTTACTTTAATTTTGGCCTTTGATGTCGAACTCTAAATGAGGGATTTCCAGGAGGAGTTTTCTTATCAAAACTTTACGATCGAGTAATGAGGTAACAGTGCGAACTTCTTTTTCAAATATACAGAGTTCACGCTCTGAATATGTTATTTCCGAATTAAAAGTCCATCCATACACTTGCTTACAGTAGCGTAGCTATTGGGGGAGAGTTGCCAGAGGGCTCAATTGATTCCCGTTTAAGCAAGAGCAATGTATCTATTTTTCCAATTTCTCTCATCTGTAATAAAAAAAATTGGATCACTTTAACATATTGCTTCCCAAAACATTCGGGAAGCAATATGTTAAAGTGATCCCTCCTGGGAAGCAATATGTTAAAGAGAGGTTCCTGGGAAGCAATATGTTAAAGTGATCAGTGATTATATAAAAATATTGGTGCTAATATAGCGTGTTCTACAAAGATATTTACACTATAGGCGTGCGGTCTCCAACATATTTACAAATTCAATTACATTAAAACAAAAAATTTGAAGGACAAATAAAACACAATTCATTCTATGGGATATAATGCCCGGTTAGGTTAATTGAATGCCCGGTTAGGTCAACTGTATGCCCTTGACGATTGGTTAGGTTAAGTTGTGATATTTTCGTTAAAATTACGAAAATATCACAACTTAACCTAATCAATTGTCAAGGGCATACAGTTACCTAACTGGGCATTCAATTAACCTAATCGGGCATTAAATCCCATAGAATGAATTGTTTGTTTTATTTGTCCTTTAATTTTTTTGTTTTAATGTAATTGAACTAATATTTGTCACGATTCCCCCTTTTATAGCCCCCTTTTTTATCGTACTCCTTATCCTAAATATTGGGAAGCAATATGTTAAAGTGATTAACACTGGGAAGCAATATGTTAAAGAGAGGTTCCTGGGAAGCAATATGTTAAAGTGATCCAAAAACTTTAATTACATAGTTTTTATTATTATTTTTTCTTCAGTTTTTGACCATTTCATATGACACTTTTGATCATATGAAAAACGGTGCTGACGAACTCAGTTACGTCAGTCAGCTGCAGACTTATTTTTGCTTATAGCGACATGCAATCTAGCGACATTCTGGAGACTTCCTGCAATTTGTAGCGATCTTTACATTTAAAGATGCCATTGTAAAAATCACACATATTGACATTGATAGGAAATCTAGCGATTTTCTACGACTTTTAAGGGCTTGTCTAGCGACATTCAAGTGCATTAATGTAAGGTTATTTTGTCTGCCAGAGATGGTAATGTGTAGAATAAAGCACAGTGGTTAATGTGCATAATATTTTTATTGGTCTTCACCTTCATATGACATGTCTCTTTGGAGCGTCAGTAGTAAGATGGCAAAAAGGGAGAGGAAGTTGAGGTGCTCTGAAATCCTGCCCCTGGAGGGGCACCCTGAAGGCCTTCGCCTTCTGTATGAGGGGGGGGCCCCCCTTACTTAAGTTCCTCACCCCATTTATGAGGTCTTACCGTCCTTAATGAAGGGCATTTGCCCCTTGATGGCCCCTTTCGGGCCCCCCCCCTCCTCCTTGGGAAAAAAAGGTCTCGTCTTCACCTTCCTTCAAAAAAAAAAAAAAAATTTAAGAAAGGATTCATCCTCGCCTTCCTCCTTGAAAAAAGTTCTTTCATGAGACAAACAAGAACAAACATGCAAAAGCATGCAAAAACATACATACATTCGAGTACTTTCTGTTCAGGCAAGTTCAGCCAGACAGTAGAAATGAAAACTTAAATGAATATCTGAAAGGTTTTAATAGGCCTAACGAAAGTGTGCATCAACATCAACACATCCAACTTTCGTCTGTTAACAAATTGCGAACAATACATAAATCAAAATCAGACTGACCATATTTTAAATCGAAAACAAGTTCTTTGTTTAATATCTGTATTATGAAAAATAAAATGAATATTTATTATTTTAATTTAAATAAATTAATTTCTCTCTTTTTTAAGGGAAACTGGCTTATTTTCAAACGAGATGACCTTCAAATACAATATATACTTATAGCACACGCATATTTGTTTATTTACTTTTAAATATGTAGTTTTCTGTTATTTACATCGATATATACCATCACATTCACTTTCACATGCCATCTTCTAAACATCTACTTAAATATTATTACTAATATTGATTTATTGTTATTATTACTAATATTGATTTATTGTTATTATTACATATATATGTACACGTGTTAAGAGTATTTAAATTAAATATATCGATTTCAATTCCCTTCGTAATAAAAGCATCTGGCAACTCTACCCCAATCTTGTTATATTTCTCTCAGAGTAACTGTCTTCAGAGTAGTAGTTTAGTTTAACTTTCTTCTAACGACTATTAGTTGATACTAATCTTGTTATTATTATTATTATATTATCATATATATATATATATATATATATATATATATATATATATATATATATATATATATCCAAAGAAGTAGGTTCAGGTAAAAAACTTTCTTAATCGATGCAATTAAAGAAAACAGGATGTCAAGTTTGTCGAAGTTGGTATTTTTAAATAGATTCAAGGGGAAATAGGTACTCAAACTTGAGAGATTTTTCATTAAGAACCTTTCTACTTGTAGTTTAGTTAGGCCTATTCACATTACTTTAATTATCATTTCTCTAATTTAACGACTGTTCACAATTCCTCATAATTCTCTTAATAAGCGTACCGTTATACAACGTTTAAAATGTTATAATTTAATACTTTATGATATCAGATCTCGTATAAAAAACCATTTTCTGTACAAATGGCCACAAAAATACTTTCAATCATAATAATGTACTTATAGAACGCACCATACGCTTTTTCACTTGTATTAAAAATGTAAAACTGAAAGTTGTATCATCACGCGATCTTCGATTCTGCAATGACGTAAGTGAGCCCTAACATTTAATTTAAAATTATTTAACAGATCATTCGAGGGAACTGTACATCGATCTCCTTATAACTTCTGGCTCAAAATAACCCGCCATGCATATTTACACGAGTTCAATTTAAATAAATAAATAAATAAATAATATATATATATATATATATATATATATATAAGGAGTTTGTATGTGGCATTCCAACAGAAGGCAGGAAGTGTCTGAACCCTGTTTCTCCCATCACTGTCCTCTTCATCTGGTCTTTTTACATGTCACGTCTACCCTGTGAGCAGCCCAGCATACTCTCAAACACGCGCTTCTCACTATATTCCTTACTACACACGCATGCATCTTACACCCTACACAGTCTTTTCAAAAAAGGTGTAATTTCTGTAGTTTCGGAGATTCGCGATTGTCCCCTCCTTCCTGCCTGCATCGTATATATTACCAAGCAAGTCTCTCTACAGTTTACAGGTTTCCTCATTGTCTAAAATTTATAAAGTTCTCTCTTATTGTTTTCCTTATTGTAACGGACATCACAACCGATTTTAAATAGTATTTAAGTATTATGTCGAGCAACATAGCTAGATAACCCCGCCACAGCCTAGTTTCTTTGCATAATCATGAAACATGAAACAAGATTATATATATATATATATATATATATATATATATATATATATATATATATATATATGTAAAAGGGAACAATGAACAATTCCTACACCATCATTATATGAATTCATTGTCCATTTTTACATAAGAAACCAAAAATCACATAAGCGAGTTTTGGATAGAATTTCGATTTGTACGTCTTTATTCATTCCTGTATTTTTCTAATTCATCTTTCTAATAATGACTTATACACTATGACGTCACAAATAACTTTATTCTCTTTACGTTTCCCACTCTGTCTCTAATTCGTTCTTGTAAATCTTCCTAACAATGATTTGTACTATACGTAAAAATTCAATAACTATGACGTCACATTTTCCCTTCATCATATATCTAGTATCCAATGTATGAAAATTCTTTAACATCATGCTAAGGACGAAACCGAAACACTATAGAAGTCATTATTTGTATGTTATGTAGTATAAATATAACTGTTATTCGACCATATACCTCGCCCCCATACGTCCATATCTTATCTTGACCATTATCCAATATAAATTTTATTGAATATTCATCTTTACTCGTGTCAATGCGAAACTTCATGCCTTCGTTCGAAAACGCAAAAATACGTTCTCGTATTATTTTTTTCATTTTTATTTTTAATTATATGACCTCCCGAGATGAACTCAAAAATGCTGAGGTTAAGTGATCGAAATTCCGCTCATCACAGCAGAATTCGAACGCTCAAAGTTAAAAGTCTCCTTTCGCTCTGATTCGAATTTATAACATTATCATGCGTTATGTTTATCATGTGTGTTTATGTGCCCATGTACTTTGTATTATATTTCTAACATCTTAATTGTCTATTAATATGAAAGACTGTAAAAACAAAACAAGTTATAGTAACTGTTTAATTGTAATTAACTGTAATACTTGATTTAATATAATGTAATGTACTTCAATGAAACTGTAATTGAATGTAATGATTTAATTTATCATGTAAGAATGTACTTTAATGGAATTGTAATTAAAACAATAATAAGTGAATATGAATTAATTGGTAATTGTAATCGTAATTGTAATGAACCAAAATTAATACGTATACAGTCATGTACTCAAGGTGTACTTATGTGTACTATTACGAAATGATATCGCCGTCAAAAATGTAGGCTCGGCAAAAATATACGATTAGTTTTATTTATATTTTTTTTTATTGTTTTTAGTTGAAATCTTTCAAAAAACATCTGATCATGTGTTTAAAAAGGGGGGAAACTTAACCTTCGACTGTCTCCCCCCCAAACATTTAGACTATATTATACTGTACTTGTAAAATTACACCACTTCATTTTGCCACTTCGTTTAAGGCTCTACTTCATTGGGACTCCTTGATTAGCAGCCTCGCTTCGGGGAGGGGGCAGAGGCCCCTTGCCCCTTAACAAGAACGCCTCGTCTATACGAGACACCCCAGACCCTTGCCAGGATTAGAAGAAGAAGAAGAAGATTATTAAGAAGAGGATTCTTCCAGCTGGTGACCTTAACCAGGATTAGAAGAATATTTTAAGATTATTTTAAGAAGAGGATTCTAACAGCTGGCGACCCTGCCAGGATAAACACATAGAAGAAGATAACAACTCCAGACCCTATACCAGGATAAGATGATGATTTTACGAAGAATATTTTAAGAAGACGATTTTAACAAGAAGATTTTTAATAGAAGATTTTTAAGAAGAAGAAGAGATTTTCAAGAGAGGAAGATTTTAAAAACAAGAAGATTTTTAAGAAGAAGAAGATTTTAACAAGTGGCCACTCTTTGGCCAAGAATAGAAATTACCCTGCATCAGGATAAAAAGAAGATTTTAAGAAGATTATTTAAGAAGAGGCCACTCTTGGCCAAGATAGAAATTACCCTGCATCAGGATAAAACCATTTGACCGGCGTGTCACGACTTCTAGTTCGTAACATCCCCTTGACCGGTTGTCACGACTCCAAGTTCTTCACGCCTAGTTTTCATCCAGGAACAAGTAGCCAACAAGACGTCTTCAGGACACGTCTCAAGGATTTTCGCCATAGAAAATTTTGTTAAGTACATTTTGTTTTTTAAGTAATTTATAAACATTTGGAAAGTCACTATTATTAACAGTTAATAATGAGTATCAAACCAGAATTTACAAGAAACACAGTGAACACTTCAGACACCAGTGATACATTTGTTTTTAGTGAAATAGAAATTGTAACACAGAGTTAATTGTAACACAGAGAGTTAATTGTAACAGAGAGTTAATTGTAACAGAGTTAATTGTAACAGAGTTAAGTAATTCAAAGAGAGTTATTTTCACTGTTATATTCAGTATAGAATAATTTTATTTTATGTACCTTCCGTACATTAGAATGAAATATTGTTTACATTTTTTTATTTTTGTTTGCAAATTTTTTTTCAATTACTGAATTGAATTGACTTGCAAATTAAGAGAGAGAGAGTTTACAGAGAGTTTTATTTGAAGTCAGAAGGTTGCGCCAAGACGGGCAACCGCCCCAGAGATTTTAGGAATACTTGACAAGCGTTCAAGTTAGTTTCAGAATACTTGACAAGCGTTCAAGTTAGTTTCAGAATACTTGACAAGCGTTCAAGTTAGTTTCAGAATACTTGACAAGCGTTCAAGTTAGTTTCAGAATACTTGACAAGCGTTCAAGTTAGTTTCAGAATACTTGACAAGCGTTCAAGTTAGTTTCAGAATACTTGACAAGCGTTCAAGTTAGGTTTCAGAATACTTGACAGAGTTCAAGTTAGTTCAGAATACTTGACAGAGTCAAGTCAGAGTTCAGAATACTGATAGTCAAGTTATTCAGTCAGAGTTTATTCCAAGTCAGAGTTTATTCCAAGTCAGAGTTTATTCCAAGTCAGAGTTTATTCCAAGTCAGAGTTATATTCGAAGTCAGAGTTATATTCGAAGTCAGAGTTATATTCGAAGTCAGAGTTTATTCCAAGTCAGAGTTTATTTGAAGTCAGAGTTTTATTTGAAGTCAGAGTTATATTGAAGTCAGAGAGTTTATTTGAAGTCAGAGAGTTTATTTGAAGTCAGAGAGTTTTATTTGAAGTCAGAGAGTTTTATTTGAAGTCAGAGAGTTTTATTTGAAGTCAGAGAGTTTTATTTGAAGTCAGAGAGTTTTATTTGGAGTTAGAGAGATTTATTCCAAGTTAGAGAGATTTATAGAAATACTTGATAAGAGGTCAAGTCAATAGGTTGCATCCAAGAGGGACAACCGCCCCAGAGATTACAGAAGTTAGTTTTGAAAAAAGTTAGTTTTGAAAAAAGTTAGTTTTGAAAAAAGTTAGTTTTGAAAAAGTTAGTTTTGAAAAAGTTAGTTTTGAAAAAAGTTAGTTTTGAAAAAAAGTTAGTTTTGAAAAGAAGTTAGTTTTCAAGTCCCAAGTTTTCAATGCAGTCAATTGAATTCAACCTTTTTTTTGTTGTTCAAGAGAATTTAATTCAACTTTTTTTTTGTTGTAAAAGAGAATTAAATTCAACCTGAATTGACCGGGTTGCGTCTTTGGTTTAACCTTTTCTTTGTTTGTAAGACGGAAATTCACTGATTTGTCTTTCCCTCTTCATGCATTGTTATGTATATAAATATATAGTTATGTAATTCATTAATTGTAACAAAACCGTTTTACAAAAGTTTTTAACGAGTTTTATAATTATTTTGATTATATGATGACAGAAATAGCGTAACAATTAATCGATCATGTACCTAATTTATCTTGCTCTGTACGATCGGGAAATTTACCCGTATGACCGCACATACCCTAAATTTCAGTCATTTAATTTTTAATAAAACTTCTACGCAATAAAACAGATGTATTTGTCTATATGCAAACAGGTTTTCAGACTAAAATATCAAATAATTCAAAATTCTATCAACATTCAACGAAAGAGTATGATTTTTCTACTTAACCTGCAAAAATTATTAAACCTTTTTAATATTTTCTTTTATTATCTAAAAATAATTTTTAATATAAAATTTACCTGAAATTAATTGTGTCAAAATTCAATTTTAAAACCGTGAGATGTACTTTCAATTAATTGTAAGTCCTCTAAGTTCGTTTTTTTTAATTACCTTATACGTGTAACTGATTAATTATGTAAAATCTATAATCCTAATTGAATTTTATTACTTTTGACCCATATTCGAATTCATTTACGTTCCGTCCCTTCAGTCACTTTTGCATTAAAAACTCGTATGCAAACATCATCGTTATAATCTTAATAATTTTTGCTTACTATATATAAATTCTCGTTCATGCATTTATTAAGTTGTTTTATCTATTCCTTAAAGTAAATATATATATATATAATCCTAAGCCACCAATGACCCCTAATGATCTAGTTCTTCACAGGATGAACAAATTACTCTCATATTCTACATACTATTGTACCGACTCACTCATCTACAGATGCTTCTTACCAATATTTATAGATACATATGCACACTGACGTACAACTTCAACTATTCAACTATAAATCCCCTTTCTCCTTTTGGACGTATCACCAACCACTACAATTTGTACCTAATACACACAAATACACATTTGACCACAGGTCTATACATCATCCATTACGTAATTCTATTTTTACCTACACTAGTCAATAAAAATTAGCTTATAGATTGTACGATTTATATTTTTCCCTTTTACCTATTCATTATGAATGTAATTTTCCCCACAGAAAAAAAAAATAATAAAATTTTGCTAAAAATTTTACAATATCATTCTTTGTCTAGCTTAATTGTTTATCGAAATTAAAGTATTAATCTTTGATTTTTTTTATATTTTGTAAGCAAGTGTCATTTTAAAAATTTGGATACTCCGCATTGTACTCGACCACGCGAAATCGTTCTGTATAAAATTTGTATTGTAACTAATGGTACCCTGTTAGGATGTTATTTTCTCATTTGTATTGTATTAATGGTACCCTATTAGATTATTGTATAAATATCATTTTTAAACCGGGAGAGTAATGTAAAAAGTGAACAATGAACAATTCCTACACCATCATTATATGAATTCATTGTCCATTTTTACATAAGAAACCAAAAATCACATAAGCGAGTTTTGGATAGAATTTCGATTTGTACGTCTTTATTCATTCCTGTATTTTTCTAATTCATTTTTCTAATAATGACTTATACACTATGACGTCACAAAATAACTTTATTCTCTTTACGTTTCCCACTCTGTGTCTCTAATTCGTTCTTGTAAATCTTCCTAACAATGATTTGTACTATACGTAAAAATTCAATAACTATGACGTCACATTTTCCCTTCATCATATATCTAGTATCCAATGTATGAAAATTCTTTAACATCATGCTAAGGACGAAACACTATAGAAGTCATTATTTGTATGTTATGTAGTATAAATATAACTGTTATTCGACCATATACCTCGCCCCCATACGTCCATATCTTATCTTGACCATTATCCAATATAATTTTATTAAATATCAGTGGCGACTCGTGGTATAAATGTATGGGGTGCGATTTCATAAAATTTATAATTTTTAGAATTCTCGTACATAAACAATCACATGGTGCTTCCGTACGGTACTTATATGAATTTTTAAAATATATTTCAAGAATATTTATTTTAATATCTTAAAATTAATATATTTTTTATCTGTTAAATTAATATTTATCGTTTCAAGCAAGGGGGAGCGACCGCTCTATCGCTCCATCGCTCCTATACGCCAGTCGCCACTGTTAAATATTCATCTTTACTCGTGTCAATGCGAAACTTCAATGCCTTCGTTCGAAACGCAAAAATACGTTCTCGTATTATTTTTTTCATTTTATTTTTAATTATATGACCTCCCGAGATGAACTCAAAAATGCTGAGGTTAAGTGATCGAAATTCCGCTCATCACAGCAGAATTCGAACGCTCAAAGTTAAAAAGTCTCCTTTCGCTCTGATTCGAATTTATAACATTATCATGCGTTATGTTATATCATGTGTGTTATGTGCCCATGTACTTTGTATTATATTTCTAACCTTAATTGTCTATTAATATGAAACACTGTAAAAACAAAACAAGTTATAGTAACTGTTTAATTGTAATTAACTGTAATACTTGATTTAATATATGTAATGTACTTCAATGAAACTGTATTGAATGTAATGATTTAATTTATCATGTAAGAATGTACTTTAATGGAATTGTAATTAAAACAATAATAAGTGAATATGATTAATTGGTAATTGTAATCGTAATTGTAATGAACCAAAATTAATACGTATACAGTCATGTACTCAAGGTGTACTTATGTGTACTATTACGAATGATATCGCCGTCAAAAATGTAGGCTCGGCAAAAATATACGATTAGTTTTATTTATATTTTTTTTATTGTTTTTAGTTGAAATCTTTCAAAAACATCTGATCATATGTTTAAAAAGGGGGGAACTTAACCTTCGACTGTCTCCCCCCCAAACATTTAGACTATATTATACTGTACTTGTAAAATTACACCACTTCAGATTACCACTTCATTTAAGGCACTTCTGCATTAGACTTCATATTAACACCTCATTAGGAGGGGGCAGAGGCCCCTTGCCTCCTTAATATATTTTTAGATTCCGGCCTGAGCCATGGTCGAAAGAGGTCGAACCTCTACCCTTGTAAAGTCAGAGCAATACCTGTAATTTTTAAGAAGTAAACCACAGTAAAAGAAGTTTTTATCTTTTTCCTTCGAGCCGTGCTCTCTTCAGAACTTAGTCAAGTCTACAAGTTATAAAAGAAAAGTCGATAATTTTTAGTATAAGAGAAAGGATCAGAGAGTTATAAAAAGAAAAGAATTAACAGAGTGTCGACCCCATAAAGCGAGAGAAAAGAATTAGAAAGTTATAGAAGAAAAGTATATAGAAGAAATATCCGTTGCAGCCTCCTAACCAGAACTCCCCCGTCGAATCCGAACCGACTCAGGGCCATAAAGGGGGGGATTAACATATATATATATACATATATATATATATATATACACACACACGGCAAAAGTAGTTTGAAGATTTATTCCATCACACGACTGACTATAATTATACACTTTAGAGGAGTTTGCAAATTGCATATACTTAGGCAAAAAGTATTAGGTCTTATGCTGATTTCATGTCAATATCAGCATGCTTCACTGCCCTTTCAGTCATTGTGACCATAGATCGTACCAGAACTATGGTCTGACAAACCACAATATGTTAAATTTAAATATTGATTTTTGTTATTATTACATATATATGTACACGTGTTAAGAGTATTTAAATTAAATATATTGATTTAAATACATTTCGTAATAAGAGCATCTGGCAACTCTACCCGAATTTTGCTATATGAAAATGAAAATGAAAGGTTTATTGGCAGACTATAGTCCATATGACAAATATTATTAATACAATGAGAGTTCATACACTAAGGATAGAAATATATACAATTGATTAGAAATAATACTGCACTGTCGAAGTTAAGTGGAGCTACAGACAGACATTTTCGTACCAAGAAGTCCATAGCTTAGAGAATAAATGGCAGGACTCATGGATAGCTTGGATGATCGGGTTGGTTGATTTTTTAATTCTTTGCATTAGAATGTGTTGAGCACGTCTTGTTACCTCCGGGAAGCTCGGGACATTGCGGGTAGCAAACATTTGCGAAGCTGAGCATCTCGAGGGTAATTTATGTAAGAGTCTAAAAGAACTGTTGTACAGCAAATTTAGGGTTCTGCCAGAACCTTTTTTATAATTCACCCAGAGTTGCAGACCGTATATATTACTGCAGAAAGTACGAAAGAGTGTGTCTTTAGCTTTACTTGTACAGAAACGAAAGTTCCTTTTGGTCATATTCGCTTTAGCACACAGGCTTCGAGATTGTTTTCTTATATCCGAGTCATCACCCAAGGAGCTGGTAATAGTTTGACCCAAATACTTAAACTCTTGTACTTCCTCAATTACTTCACCATTCATTTTAAACCTTATATCAGCTGGCTGATTACAGCTTTCAGGATGAAATTGTATAACCTTAGTTTTTGTAACATTAAAAAGAATATCATGTTTCTGCGAATACACTTCGCAGACATTTAGTAACCGATCCAGACCTTTAACAGAGGGACTTATTAACACCATTATCATCGGCATAAACTAAGTTATTTATGTTTGTGTTATCTATACAACATCCTACTGGTGCCTCATTAAGTGAAGCAATTAATCCGTCAATATCCAAATTAAACAGCATAGGGGAGAGCAAGGAGTCTTGTCTCACCCCGCAAGAAGAGCCAAACACTCGGATATATTTCTCTCAATAATTGTTTTTCAGACTAGTAGCTAAGCTTAACTTTCTTTTAACGACTATTAATTGCTATTAATCTTGTTATTATTATTTTATTATTATTATTCTTATATATAATATATATATATATATATATTATAAGTAGGTTCGGGTAAAAAACTTTCTTAATAGATGCAATTAAAGAAAACGGGATGTCGAGTTTGTCGAAGGTGGCATTTTTAAATAGATTCAGTGGGAAATAGGTACTGAAACTTGAGAGATTTTTCATGAAAAACCTTTCTAGTTGCAGTCATAGCGCCCATTCACATTACTTTAATTATCATTTCTCTAATTTATCGACTGTTTACAATTCCTCATAACTCTCATAATAAACGTATTTGTTTTCACTTTTCTTTCACACCAGTCAGTCCAGTATTTACATCAATCACACTGACAGGGGTGCAGTGCCAATTTTATAGGTGCCGGAGCTCTGGTGGGCCTGACAAAAGCCTGCCATTTCCTATCCTGTTTCTATATATGCCACACGATGACTAAGTATTTCGTGTTTGCACTCACTAATTATCATAAAATAAATATAATTATCAAGCAAATAAAGAAAAAAGAGCAATCATGTATTTTATCAATTTAAAAGTTAAAACTACTTAGTGCTTACCAAATACCACCAGTGGGAAGTTTCACAATAATTTCCACAAAGGGGCAGGCGTGATATGTTTTCGGGGGTCTGAAGCAACTCTTGTCCTGGTGTCATCTGCCGATCTATGGTACCGCAGCCATGATATGGCATATGGCTCAGGATTCCACTGAACTAGAGGAGGTCCATGTAGTTTAACAAACATAAGCGCTGATACATGATTTATGAGAATTCTTGAGCGTTGTTGTTGTTATTATCAAGTTCATGTGACTGAATCCCCTCTCACACTCAGCAGTACTAATAGGAATAACTTGTGAACAGCTCAGTAATGGGTGTAAATCTTGGGGGATGCGGCGCCCATGATCTTCCACATAGTCTCTAAAGGCATTTAGTACAGAGTAAGAAGAAAGCTTAAACCTCTTACAGAGAGATGAGATTTCAGCTTCTCCGTAATTAGGTGGTTTTCATCAGGCCTAGTCTTTTCAAGGACATACATTTCATTTAGCAGTGATTTTATACATACTTTGAGGTTCAGAAGTTTGAGAACCTTTCATGGATGTTGTCGTGAACATACGGTGCTGCAATTGTTCACAAGACTAGTAAGAAACTGTGATAATTAATGGAGACAATTTTTTTGTTGCTTGTTATGGTAATTCTCCAAACTTCCTCTTGCAGAGGTGCCGGAGCGGCGCTCCGGCACGCTCCGCAGCACTGCACCCCTGATCACACAGAATGTTCATACTTATTGTTTTGGTCACTAGCTGTACCAAACATGTCTTTACAAACTGAAGTGTACCGTTATACAACGTTTAAACTGTTAAAATTTAATACTTTATGATATCAGATATCGTATAAAACATCATTTTCTGTACAAATGGTCACAAAAATACTTTCAATCCTAATAATGTACTTATAGAACGCACCATACGCTTTTTCAACTGTATTAAAACCGTAAAACTGAAAGTTGTATCATCACGCGATCTCTTCGATTCTGCGATGACGTAAGTGAGCCCTAACATTTAATTTAAAATTATTTAACAGATCATTCGAGGGAACTGTACATCGATCTCATTATAACTTCTGGCTCAAAATTACCCGCCATGCATATTTACACGAGTCGAATATATATATATATATCACACATTACACAGTCTTTTCAAAAAAGGTGTAATTTCAGTAGTCTCGGAGATTCGCGATTGTCCCCTCCTTCCTGCCTGCATCGTATATATTACTATGGTCTTGACAAAGCACTATGTGTTAAATTTACCAAACAAGGATAACCTATGTTCAGGACTCTGGACATTTCCATAGTCAACATCAACTAAACCTATTTGATCGTGCCTTTCTTTATGTACATGCAATAGCATCAATTGGTTAAGCTTTCTCTGAGTCATGTTTGAACTCAGATAAGATTTAATACCCACGATATTACTACACGAGCATTCACTACACGTAATGGAGGCAGGGATCACTATAATTAACTTTGTTTACGTAATCACAGAGGAGATAAGAAATTACTGGTCATGTGTCAGTGATTGCCCGTGTGTAACTACATTACGTAGGATTAACTGCTCAAGGGAATCGTGAACACAAAGTTCATACTGAAGGTTGTTAGATATGTATGTAGTCTTGCAGGAAGGAAGTCTGATCCCAAGAATGAAGTTACACTCTCTAATTATGCTGTGGACATCTATCCTTTGCATCCTCGAGACGCAAATCTTTACACTGGACATACATTTTGTACTCTACTTCGTCAAAACTCCCAGTTATGGGTATTATAATGAGGTCCAGAGCTTCATAATGTATCTTTCTGTAAAGATCTTCAGATGCGTAGCTACCTTCCGGTGGAACACAAACCTCTTATAGCCTAGCTGGAACTCTTCTAAATCGAGGCTGTGAGGGTACATCTACCTGACACGAACCTAGTGGCTGTACTTTCTTTCAGAAAAGACTAGCCCCTTCATCATTGCGTATATTTCAGAGAGTTTCATCAGTCATACCAACAATAGCTTATATATATATATAATTTAGGGTGATGCAAAATAACTTATCATTTCAAAAACTTGAAGACACCCTCTAATTTTATTTAATTTAGTGTAAAAACTGAACATGCAAAATTTCAGCACAATTGAAGACATTTTAGAGGTTGCTACCATCCATTGAACATTTTGTATATTGTTATTTTTCAGTTTGTATTTATTGTACATTTATTTATTTTGCAGATTTCATCAAAAATGGTAGTCAGCAACATATAGCAGTCATAACAGACTCTGAACCTCTTTCCGTAAACCTTCTCATCTCTTTCATTGCTATAGACGCCGTGGCCGAACATTCTAGAATCATTTCTTTGCTGTGACGTCACTGTGGCGGCCGCGTCAGTGTAAGTGCGGCGTCACTGACTCAGTATCTTTGCTGCCTTCGCTGAGAGTGGTTGTATAGCAGTTGCTGAGTTGCACTCATGGAGCGGCATACGCGTCACAAAACAGTTGTTTGGCTCATAGGACATCCTATAGAGTCCTTCAAAGAAACCCAGCTTCCATCTAAAAGGGAAACATTAGCATTGTTTATGAACTACAAATCAATAAAAAGCAACAGGTGAAAACAGCGGCTTTGTTGACTGCTAGAGATGTTATGGATGTGTGGGAAAGGCACGCATCCCAACAGTGTTGAAATGTCATGTCGTGGAGAGAGTAAAGAAACTTTTCAACGAGTGGGAGAAACTAAGAAGAACAGAAATAATAAGAAGAAGCAATCACCTGCACTACTTCAAAAACAAGAGAGCTGGCAAAATGACTTGCAAGATCTGTTTGACATTGCACATGCAAGTGCTCTTGACATGATAAAGATAGATGAAGATCGTGAGTTTTGATGCTGCAACGACAAAAAGGAAGAAAAGGCAAAATGTCTGGAGTGGATAAAGTTTTTTCACAATGGAAGAGATTGCTAGAGAAAAGGAAACATTGCTTGAAAAGAAAAGAAAGAGGGAAACAGCCGTTTTCGAAGCAGCAGTGCTCTCAAGTTCAAGTCCAAGTTTGAATGAAGATAGTTCAAAATCAGAAGAAGAATTTGTTGCTGACCCTCAGCAGCCATCAACTTCGAGACAAAGTAGATCAAAGTCTAAGAGTGCAAAGCTTATGGATTCTTCAATGTTTGTATCTCTTGATGCTGCAAAAGTAAGTGATAGAGCTGCTTCGGAAATCTTGATCCCAACAATCAATGCTCTTGGGCAAAACCCTGAAGAATACAGTGTTAGCTATTCATCGATACGGAGAGCAGACAAAGGAACCGCAAGACAATGGCAGAAAATTTGAAGCAGGATTTCGAAACAAATTGCCCTCTCCAATACATTGGGACGGCAAACTACTGGAAGATATTACTGGTCATGAAAATGTTGATCGACTGCCAGTTCTAATTTCCGGCCAAGGAGTTGATCAGCTTCTTGGTATTCCCAAACTTGCCAGAGGAACTGGTCAAACATTGCAGATGCTGTCCATCAGTTAGTATTGGAGTGGATATATCTGACCAAGTGAAGGGCATGTGTTTTGACACCACTGCCTCCAACACAGGTTCTAAGAGTGGTGCTTGTATGTTACTAGAGCAAAGATTGGATAAAGATATGCTGTGGCTGGCTTGCCGACATCATATTTTCGAAATAGTGTTAGAAGCTGCAGTTTCTCTCTCCTTGCCATCTTCTAGTGGCCCTGACATACAACTGTTTAAGAGATTCAAAGCAAAGTGGGTGGAAATTGACAAGAACAATTACCAAACAGCAACAGATGACCCTAACATTGCAGAGAAAATCTCAGATGCTGAAGAACTCATTCAATTTGCTCAAGCTCAGCTTGATGAACAGCAGCCTCGTGATGACTACAAGGAATTGCTCGAGCTAACGCTCATTTTCATCGGTAGTGCCCCCAAGTCAGGAATCAGCTTTAAAGCACCCGGAGCTTATCACAGAGCACGATGGATGGGCAAGCTAATTTACTGCATTAAAATTTGGATGTTTAAATCTCAGTTTAAACTAACTGAGAGAGAGGAAAAAGGACTGAGAGATGTTTGCTGCTTTTCAGCTGCGATATACATCAGATCGTGGTACCTGGCACCCACACCCTCATGCGCCCCCCGTTCAGATTTGCATTTTGTGCAAAGTCTGCAGCTCTACAAGCAAAAGGATGACAAAATTGCAAGTGCTGCACTCAATAAGTTTTTGAGACATTTGTGGTACCTCTCTGAGGAGCTTGTGGCGCTTGCATTTTTTGATTCAGCTGTTTCGCATGAGACAAAAAAAAAATGAAGCATGCTCTGCAGAAACCAGTTGACTCAAAACCGAGCAAACGAGCATCAATAAATCCTGAATCAGCTGGGCAGAAACAACTGCAGGATTTCGTTACTGCGAACACAAAAAGATTCTTTGAAATCCTAGAGGTGCCTTGCACTTTTCTTGAAAAAGATGCTGAAGAATGGAATGATGATGAAAGTTATGCGAATGCAAGAGATATCGCATATGGACTCAAAGTGGTAAACGACATTGCGGAAAGAGGTGTACGACTGATGGAGGAATACAACAAACTGATAACCAATGATGAAGAGCAGAAACAATACCTTCTTCAAATTGTTAAAAGTTACAGGTCGTCACTCTCAAACAAAAACAAAAAACATTACTCTTGCTTCACAAAAAACGAAAATAAACATACATAAGTGGTTATGATATGCCTACTGGGGAAACTTCCACATAAAAAAAGTTAACGCGCTATACGCTGTACCTCAGAGGGTGGTGCGGAAATCAGCGTGCCTATTATTTACTATTTTATGAGCTCACTACGTACTATAGTCTAGAATGTCATCGTTTTTTTTCAAACTAGGTTAACTAGGTACATATCAAACCGGCTCCGGCGAAATATCAACAAAACAATATTTTTGAGCACAAACTGATATACATTTATTTTTAAAGCTTGGTAGCAACCTCTAATTTTCTCTTTTTCAACCCCAAATTTCGCATACAATGCTTTCTTAGGAATATGAATAAAATAGGAGGGTGTCTCCCTGAAAATTGAAAAAAAAAAAATTTGACCCCTTTTTTGCATCACCCTATTATTATTATTATATATATTATATATATATATATATATAGAGAGAGAGAGAGAGAGGAGAGAGAGAGAGAGATTGATTGATTGATTGATTGATTGATTGATTTAGGGGTTGCAAGGACTGATGATGCGAAATTTGAATCACAAATAAGATAGCAGTAAACAGAGTAAAGAGAATAATGGGGACGGATATTGATAGCCTTTAAACGAAGGGATAGGAATATAATGATTCCTGTACTGAAAACCTGATCATACCCAAATTGGAATACTGATCGATTCTAACATCCCCATATAAAAAAAGGGCATTAGACAGCTGTCAGGGATTCAGAGAAGCTTCACAGCCAAGATCGAGGGTGCAAAGAACTAAATTACTGGGAAAGATTATGAAATCTAATCCTATTTTCACTGGAAAGGAGAAGAGAGAGATACACCATTATTTACACTTGGAAAAAATGAAGAAACTTGTCCCTAATCTTACTCTGAACCCTGTAACTTCCCAAACAACGGTGGAAAGTAGAAAAGGAAGACTGTGTCGTGTTACCAAATTAAAGGTGAGACGGGGAACATCCTTACCCCTGAAAAAAATTAGTTTTGTGGTGAGAGGGCCAAAACTGTTTAATCAAATGCCCAAAGACCTAAGGAACATGAAGGGAGTTGCTGTGGACATCTTCAAAGATGATTAGACGCCTGGCTCAGAACAATCCCCGATGAACCGGTCGTACATGGCTATGTGAGGTGGAGAGTACAAGAAAGCACTCGCCCCTCCACCAAGACAGACCTAGAGGGGGCACCAGCCTGACCTTCGTGTGAAGAGAACGACGCACGGAACCGCAACGTTGTGTATACACACACATTTTATTCATGCAGTTATCCGTGATTCACTGTCGTCAATTGAATTAACATGACCTACTAATTGTTACCATTGTACACTTAACCGTGATCGTGACATGGTGCTAACCGTGATTTGATGGTGTTTACATTTGCGGGTCCCCTCCCGCCATCCCCCACAATGCGCCTCAGTCAATGTCTCTCAGCGCAGTCAAAGACAATATTACGGACGATACAAAGGTCAGCAGAAAAATCAACGAGTGGTACAAAACCTCAAACAAATCCAATTACCTTCCAAAACACAGGACAATAAGAAAGTCAGAATGTGTACTGTCCCCAAACTAAAGGCCTGACAAGAGACCTCCTCAACACTGAAGGAAAATAGCTTGGCTGTCAGGGGCCAAGACATTTTAACCAGCTTGACCTTCATGTGAAGAGAGACTGACGCAGGCAGGGGGGGGGGGGTGGCACTAACATCGAGTATAGCAATTTAACTTGAGGTAGTTGCATTATTAAATATTTAAATTAAATAGCTGATTCTTTCGCAATAAAAATTAGTATGCAACCTACATTTTAACACATGACTATCATATCTACAGCTAATTACGCAAAGTACATTTCTCTTTCATTCATATATATAATGAGATCGATGTACAGTTCCCTCGAATGATCTGTTAAATAATTTTAAATTAAATGTTAGGGCTCACTTACGTCATCGCAGAATCGAAGATCGCGTGATGATACAACTTTCAGTTTTACGGTTTTAATACAGGTGAAAAGCGTATGGTGCGTTCTATAAGTACATTATTAGGATTGAAAGTATTTTTGTGGCCATTTGTACAGAAATGATGTTTTTATACGATATCTGATATCATAAAGTATTAAATTTTAACATTTTAAACGTTGTATAACGGTACACTTCAGTTTGTAAAGACATGTTTGGTACAGCTAGTAACCAAAACAATAAGGATGAACATTCTGTGTGATTGATGTAAATACTGGACTGACTGGTGTGAAAGAAAAGTGAAAACAAACGTTTATTATGAGAGTTATGAGGAATTGTAAACAGTCGATAAATTAGAGAAATGATAATTAAAGTAATGTGAATGGGCGCTATGACTGCAACTAGAAAGGTTCTTCATGAAAAATCTCTCAAGTTTCAGTACCTATTTCCCACTGAATCTATTTAAAAATGCCACCTTCGACAAACTCGACATCCCGTTTTCTTTAATTGCATCTATTAAGAAAGTTTTTTACCGAACCTACTTATATATATATATATATATATATTATATATATATATATATATAATATATATATACGTATGATAACAATAATAATAACAAGATTAATAGCAATTAATAGTCGTTAAAGAAAGTTAAGCTTAGCTACTAGTCTGAAAACAATTATTGAGAGAAATATATCCGAGTGTTTTGGCTCCTCTTGCGGGTGAGACAAGGCTCCTTGCTCTCCCCTTTGCTGTTTAATTTGGATATTGACGGATTAATTGCTTCACTTAATGAGGCACCAGTAGGATGTTGTATAGATAACACAAAGATAAATAACTTAGTTTATGCAGATGATATGGTGTTAATAAGTCCCTCTGTTAAAGGTCTGGATCGGCTACTAAATATCTGCGAAGTGTATTCGCAGAAACATGATATTCTTTTTAATGTTACAAAAACTAAGGTTATGCAATTTCATCCTGAAGCTGTAATCAGCCAGCTGATATAAGGTTTAAAATGAATGATGAAGTAATTGAGGAAGTACAAGAGTTTTAAGTATTTGGGTCAAACTATTACCAGCTCTTTGAGTGATGACTCGGATATAAGAAAACAATCTCGAAGCCTGTGTGCTAAAGCGAATATGACCATAAGGAACTTTCGTTTCTGTACAAGTGAAGCTAAAGACAGAACCCTAAATTTGCTGTACAACAGTTCTTTTAGACTCTTACATAAATTACCCTCGAGATGCTTAGCTTCGCAAATGTTTGCTACCCGCAATGTCCCGAGCTTCCCGGAGGTAACAAGACGTGCTCAACACATTCTAATGCAAAGAATTAAAAAATCAACCAACCCGATCATCCAAGCTATCCATGAGTCCTGCCATTTATCCTCTAAGCTATGGACTTCTTGGTACGAAAACGTCTGTCTGTAGCTCCACTTAACTTCGACAGTGCAGTATTATTTCTAATCAATTGTATATATTTCTATCCTTAGTGTATGAACTGTCATTGTATTAATAATATTTGTCATATCGACTATAGTCTGCCAATAAACCTTTTCATTTTCATTTTCATTTTCATATAGCAAAATTCGGGTAGAGTTGCCAGATGCTCTTATTACGAAATGTATTTAAATCAATATATTTAATTTAAATACTCTTAACACGTGTACATATATATGTAATAATAACAATAAATCAATATTTAAATTTAACACTTTGTGGTTTGTCAAGACCATAGTTCTGGTACGATCTATGGTCACAATGACTGAAAGGGCAGTGAAGCATGCTGATATTGACATGAAATCAGCATAAGACCTAATACTTTTTGCCTAAGTATATGCAATTTGCAAACTCCTCTAAAGTGTATAATTATAGTCAGTCGTGTGATGGAATAAATCTTCAAACTACTTTTGCCTGTGTATATATATATATATATATATATATATTATATATATATATATATATATATATATACATATATATATATATAATCTTGTTTCATGTTTCATGATTATGCAAAGAAACTAGGCTGTGGCGGGGTTATCTAGCTATGTTGCTCGACATAATACTTAAATAATATTTAAATCGGTTGTGATGTCCGTTACAATAAGGAAAACAATAAGAGAGAACTTTATAAATTTTAGACAATGAGGAAACCTGTAAACTGTAGAGAGACTTGCTTGGTAATATATACGATGCAGTCAGGAAGGAGAGGACAATCGCGAATCTCCGAACTACTGAAATTACACCTTTTTTGAAAAGACTGTGTAGTGTGTAAGATGCATGCGTGTGTAGTAAGGATATAGTGAGAAGCGCGTGTTTGAGAGTATGCTGGACTGTTCACAGGGTAGACGTGACGTAAAAAGGCCAGATGAAGAGGACAGTGATGGGAGAAACAGGGTTCAGACACTTCCTGCCTTCTGTTGGAATGCCACAAACAAACTCCTTATATATATAATATATATATATATATATTTATTTATTTATTTATTTATTTATTTAAATTGAACTCGTGTAAATATGCATGGCGGGTTATTTTGAGCCAGAAGTTATAATGAGATCGATGTACAGTCCCCTCGAATGATCTGTTAAATAATTTTAAATTAAATGTTAGGGCTCACTTACGTCATTGCAGAATCGAAGATCGCGTGATGATACAACTTTCAGTTTTACGTTTTTAATGCAAGTGAAAAAGCGTATGGTGGGTTCTATAAATACATTATTATGATTGAAAGTATTTTTGTGGCCATATGTACAGAAAATGATGTTTTTTATACGAGATCTGATATCATAAAGTATTAAATTATAACATTTTAAACGTTGTATAACGGTACGCTTATTATGAGAATTATGAGGAATTGTGAACAGTCGTTAAATTAGAGAAATGATAATTAAAGTAATGTGAATAGGCCTAACTATAACTACAACTAGAAAGGTTCTTAATGAAAAATCTCTCAAGTTTCAGTACCTATTTCCCCTTGAATCTATTTAAAAATCCCAACTTCGACAAACTTGGCATCCTGTTTTCTTTAATTGCATCGATTAAGAAAGTATTTTACCCGAACCTACTTCTTTGGATATATATATATATATATATATATTATATATAGATATATATATGATGATAATAATAATAATAATAATAAGATTAATATCAACTAATAGTCGTTAGAAGAAAGTTAAACTTAACTACTACTCTGAAGACAGTTAGTCAGTTACTGTGAGAGAAATATAGCAAGATTGGGGTAGAGTTGCCAGATGCTTTTATTACGAAGGGAATTGAAATCGATATATTTAATTTAAATACTCTTAACACGTGTACATATATATGTAATAATAACAATAAATCAATATTAGTAATAATATTTAAGTGGATGTTTAGAAGATGGCATGTGAAAGTGAATGTGATGCTATATATATCGATGTAAATAACAGAAAACTACATATTTAAAAGTAAATAAACAAATATGCGTGTGCTATAAGTATATATTGTATTTGAAGGTCATCTCGTTTGAAAATAAGCCAGTTTCCCTTAAAAAAGAGAGAAATTAATTTATTTAAATTAAAATAATAAATATTCATTTTATTTTTCATAATACAGATATTAAACAAAGAACTT
The DNA here is from genome assembly GCA_023014485.1 of Bathynomus jamesi. Taxonomy (NCBI): domain Eukaryota; kingdom Metazoa; phylum Arthropoda; class Malacostraca; order Isopoda; family Cirolanidae; genus Bathynomus; species Bathynomus jamesi. The sequence continues at coordinate 150,144 of JAJOZX010008274.1, read as the reverse complement.
GTTTTCGATTTAAAATATGGTCAGTCTGATTTTGATTTATGTATTGTTCGCAATTTGTTAACAGACGAAAGTTGGATGTGTTGATGTTGATGCACACTTTCGTTAGGCCTATTAAAACCTTTCAGATATTCATTTTAAGTTTTCATTTCTACTGTCTGGCTGAACTTGCCTGAACAGAAAGTCCTCGAATGTATGTATGTTTTTGCATGTTTGTTCTTGTTTGTCTCATGAAAGAACTTTTTTCAAGGAGGAAGGCGAGGATGAATCCTTTCTTAATTTTTTTTTTTTTTTTTTGAAGGAAGGTGAAGACGAGACCTTTTTTTCCCAAGGAGGAGGGGGGGGGGCCGAAATGGGCCCTCAAGGAGCAAATGCCCTTCATTATGGACGGTGAGACCCCATAAATGGGGTGAGGAACTTAAGTAAGGGGGGCCCCCCTCATACAGAATGCGAAGCCTTCAGGTGCCCCTCCAGGGGCAGGATTTCAGAGCACCCCAACTTCCTCTCCCTTTTTTTCCATCATACTACTAGCGTCGACCCCCCCCCCCTGTATGAAAATCCTAGCTACGCTACTGCTTTCTTATATATATATATATGTATATTGTAAAATAAATTAACCCTAATTCTACTTCAAACCCAATTGTTTATTCTAACAACGATTTTTCGCTGCCACCTTCGACCTACATTTTAACAAGGTATCTGAACCTCAACTCATCAAGTAAGTCGAAAATCACAAAGTCTTTGCTCGGACCCAATCCACGTACCTGATCAGTAGTTCAGCGTCTTAACCATTGGCTACTCAGGTGGGTATCTAATTAAAATGAAAGATTTCTTTAAGAGCATTAAAAGGAGTCGAAGAACAGCTTTCTAGGAGAATTAGGAAGGGAATTATGAATATTTCATGTCAAAGGGTCATGAAGAGAGCAGGCCAAACTCTGGCGTTCTTCACTGTATATCTAGGAAATGGCTTGCAGTAAATGATAACGGGGACGTATACTGTCGTTACCAATTACCAACATTCGCCAACTTTGTCAATCGTCAACTTTCCGTTATCGTAAATGCGTCACAAACTTTTACTGTATACGATGCCTGATTTTAAGTTTTGAATGTGTCTAAACTTTGCAATTAACCGTCAACTTTAAGGATTTTGAAATATTTAATTCTAAATCAGTGGCTTTGTTACAAAAAAATGGAGAAACGCTGCTGAGATTATTATTTTTGTTTCCGAACTATTCTAACTTAATACCTTTAACCTTTGGTTAGCTTCCGCCCGAATTGTTCATTCTGACGAAGGTCAAGCTTTTCACCCCACCCTAGACCTACAGTTTAACGTGGAATCCGAACCACGCCCCATCAGCAGCCCAGCGTCTTAACCTCTAGGCCACCTAGTGTGCCCATTTATCTACCAACCACTTTCTTTATTGTGTGGAAGGATGAACAGCTGGGTTTTGCTGCGCGCCGGCTGCCGTCGGGTCTCGAACCCGGGGCCGATGGATTCGTAGTCAGCGACGCTAACCACTACACCACCGAGGCGCATATATATATATATATATATATATATATATATACAGGGACGTAGACAGAGGGGGGGCTACGGGTGCTTCAGTCTCCCCCGAAAAAATAAAATCATTGGTTTGATATTTTTATGCATTTTTTAAATTATAAATAAGTAGGTCATGCCAAGTACGTACCTTCATCACATGTTTAATTATTGTAATACATTTATGATGTGTTTTTATTCATTTACACACTTTTAATATATATATATATATATATTATATATATATATATATATATATATATATGAAGATGTGAATATATCACGAATGCGCTCGGACTTCGTGTTTCCTTTTTCTTTTCCCTCTGATTCTTTGCTCATTAAAAAGATCACGTGTTTGCTTTGTGATTTCTTTGCATCATATATATATAATATATATATATATATATATATATTATATATATATATATATATATGATGAATTTGACAATTAAACACGTGAAATGAATAAATGATGCAAACCCACAAGGTAAAGAAAAATGATTCCAAGGCCTTTCGTGTATTCAGAAGTACACCTCGTCAGGTCTCGCCTTCTCCCTCCATTCCCTGTCGAGGTGTACTTCTGAATACACGAAAGGCCATTTTTCTTTTTCCTTGTGGGTTGTATTATATATTAGCCCCTCCCGAAAAGAAATTCTGGCTACGCCCCCTGTATAATATATATATATATATTATACAGGGGCATAGCCAGAATTTCGAAGCGAAGCGGGGCCTTATAACAAATAATAAAACTAGCACTTAGTATAACATCTTGTTTACTCACTCGTGGCAGTTTCGGAGCAGACTTTCCATCATCAGGCAATCTAAAAGAAAAACATTGCATACAAGGTACAAGAACGAAGTTATGTGCAATCCTGCTTATTAATAACAATGCGTGGCAAAAGTAGGCATGAAGAAGTAAAACCTAAGTTAACATAAGAACCTCCTATGTACTTAAACTCTCATAAAATCAAGGTGTGACAAAATAAAATCTAAATTTGGCATAAAAACCCTGGGATCATCTGAAATCTGAAGATCAAGGCCCCATGTATTCTTGTTTTTTGCTTTACAGTACCAAATATAATAATAAATTAAATAGAATGCCCGGTTAGGTCAACTGTACGCCCTTGACGATTGGTTAGGTTAAGTCGTGATATTTTCGTTAGTTTTAACGAAAATATCATTTGGTAATTGGGGCTGGGGTCCCTGATCTTCAGGTGATCCAAACCCTGCTCTAAGACGCACATAAAATCAAAGTATGACATCAGTAAAGATAAAACAATTTAAAGCATCAAAGGAAAATATTTAACAGCAAACTAATAAAAGTTAAAGAAAAAACTTACTCTAAAATAACAAAATAGCTAAAACAGTTTAAAGCAACGTAAGAGAAAATATCCAACAGTAAACTAAGAAAAGTTAAGGATAAAAACTTACTCTAGAAACATAAAAGGTTCAGAGGAGTTACATTGCTTGATAGCGAGGGGTTCTCCTTAATTGTCAGCAGAGACTCCAATATTAGGAGCTCCGCATGATTGCCTGATGATGGAGAAAGTCAGTAGTATAACCGCAAAAGGTTAGAGTGCAATGCAATTGCAAATGTTGATCAATGTTGCAAAGGGGGGGAATATTGCAAGAGGTTATGCAACGAAGGGGAGGGGTTATCCCCCAAGCTGCAATGAAGGGGAACTCCCCCAGCAAGCTGAAGGAGTCCATCTGACCTTTTTGGGGGAGAAGCTGGGACGGCCTCACCCCCCAAAGGGTTATACCTAACCTAAGAGAGGGAGAGAAAGAAGGAGGGTCTTTGGGGGAGAAGTTAGGACGGCCTCACCCCTCAAAGGGAAACCTAACCTAGAAAGATAGAGGGGTGTTCGCCTGGCTCCTGCCAGACACATAATGAGAGTTCATCAGAGCGCCCGCTATCTTATAAGATCCTAATCAGCCAGTTGGCTTAGAAGGCTTCTTAGAAGGCGTAAATGGCTTGTTCAGGTGTACATTATTAGGGTTGAGTTGTCAGATTGCGCTATTTATTTAATTAAAGCATATATTCTGGAAAGTTGGCTTTCCGCCAGTTGGCTTAACCCGCCAGTTGACGTAGAAGACCTAGAAGGCAGGTGTGTATATATTAACTAACTTTTCAGTTGCCAGACTGCGCTACTCAGATATTCTTGACCGTTGGCTTAGAAATCCGTCAGGTTTAGAAGGCCAAACCAGCCATTTGGTATAGATAAAATTAAACAATAATATCGTTTATATATACAACCAAAAGAATTAAATAATACACCATTACATCATTCTGTTTATTTACATGAATTATTGGAATTAATTTCACGAAATACAGAAAATAAATATACAATCCTATACAACGAGGAATATATATATATATATAATCAAAAATAAAAATACTAATATACAAAACGATGGAGTATAACCATCAATATAACAGTACAGGAGAAATATATATATATATATATATATATATATATAATATATATTATATAGTTATATTAAATAATTAAATATATTGAAAATAAAAATATTAAATATTGAAAATAAAAATAATAATATACAAAACGATGGAGTATAATCATCAACATATTAGTACAGGAAAAAAAAATATAATATATATATATACACACAATTATATTAATTAAATATATTGAAAATAAATATACATCAAAATACATTCGTTCTACTGCGCTTAACTAAAACACTAAACTCGCACGTAATCGAGTCTACAGTCACATCATTATTGCTTTGCACTACGCAGTAAATACGATTTAACATTATTTCACCGCTCAAGGTGTGCGGGCGCTATACTCGATGTAAATGGCCTTCATATCGTTCAATACTATTTTTGTGCCCACTTTACATTCGGTTGGCAAGTTATCTTTAAACACGGATAGAATACAATCAAAAGCACGCACAAAGAGGGTATCGTTAGCACCACATCATTATTAAATACAAGTTTATAAACACTCCTTTCCAATCGAGGGTTTTTTCTTACCGACCCGAGCTTTTCAATCGTGAACTCTTCTTCACAACGCATAGCGGCAATTGAAATAATCTTCCAAGTCGTAACGACAGCTGCTCATTATATAGAGGTACAATTCTTCAGGGTGAACAGTGTAGGCGAGCTCTGCCCTGTACCGCTCAAGTCCTTTGTACCAAAGTTCATGATATTTCGAAGAGTCTAAACCTTTTAAATAAGCATCCAGCTCTAGACCATTCTGCCCTGTTCATTCCTACATTCGATAAATCCGTCGAGCAGCGGTGTATGCGTATTCAAGAACCGTGTCAAAATAAATCATATCCGTAACACGCGCGTCTAATATAGGCTTCAGCTTGCGGAATCCGACGGTTTCAAACATTCTGTCGAGGGTGAATCGGTTTCGCGTAGGAACAAGAACGTTATTATCAGATGCATTCTTCCACATCAGTCGTATATCAATACATGGCCGACCTTTATTTATACACAACGTACAAACAACGGCATATGAGGGGGCATCACTAATCTGTCCTCTTCTTGTACCTACACCTGCAGGTATTTTGTAACGGTCCTCACCCCACTTCTCAACTATCACGAAGACTCTATTGATCTCCTCAACACTTAAATAAATAACATTACGTTTACCAGAGTTTGCTTGTCTACAAATCGTTTCAAGTACATAGTTAATGGCACCGGTTTCACACCTGAACACGCGCAATGACTTCGTCACGGACACATCGTACGCGGCATTGGGAATGCTTCTCAAAGGAAGTTCCATCGTATTCGAGGAGTGCACGTCCAGTCGGTTCAAGCTCTGAGATGACTATGAGCCACGGCTGGGCGGATCGGCTCGACGGGGGAGCGAGTCACACCATAAGCTGTTGAATTGTGTACGGATTTGTTCTAGCATGAATCATACGAGTACTTGTAGCCATTATACCGGCAATTTTCCGACACATGGGGTAATTTCAGTTTTAATGTTTTATGCGCACTAGATGTTCTTCACACAATAACAATCCGGTGCACTATTTGAGAGAAACATTTGACCGTATTGATCCTTTTTGTTTAACAATCGATACTCGTCTCTAAACTCTATTAAAAACTCACACAGTCCTTTAGCCACAACCTCACTGCGAACCACGTCATGATATATATATGAATTTAGTGGTAAAAGTACTTTAGCTTGTCCATAATGACAAGGTTCACATTCTCAGCCGCAGGGTACGTGTACTCGGTATGACGCATCATGATATAATACCGCCTGTCACACCACTCATCAACAAGACTCATTATCCATATCCGTTGCTTCTCTTCTGCACGCGTTGTTTCTTTCACCGCACGGTGTGTATATACGCTTTTATACAGTTTAGCCCTACAACGTAGTCCATTACGTCGTTTGTGCCCCGAAATCCGGCAATACTCTCGCTAGAATATCTATAGAGTATTTGAACAGCTTGTTCCTTCGCGCAATTCAATGTAGCCTTAAAAGTCTCAAAGGAGGGTGGGGTAGGTCGTCTTTCAGTATTCACCACATCTTCCGACTTTATCGAATACCACTTCATAAACGTCGAACACGCAATATCAAAAGTAGCCATCACTATTTTTTTCGTCTACGTAAGAAAATACATGTCTGAGCTCCAGGGTTTGCGAGTCAACTGAGCACGTCGAGGTAGAGATATGCCCAGGTAGTAGCAGGAGTCATATAACCGAGCTCACAGTGGGCGGAGCTTAGGATTGTACACACGCACGCACACAAGGGAGAAAATGAAACCCTAATTGAAACAAATATACATAATAAATAAACATATCGTTAACAACACACACACACACACACACACACACACACACACATATATATATATATATATATATATATATATATATATATAAACAATCAAGGATTAAGGTATCCAAAGGGTACGGTATCATAGGTACCAGGCACCTGGTAACGTTTCCTATAGGTGTTACGGCATACCTTCGTGCCCCTAAGTTCCTTCACACACCCAGTTTCTGCGCCCGAAAATTGTGGGTCCCCACAGTCAGTTGGGGGATGGTTGTCCTCATCTTCCAAGCACACTAGATCCTTCAACGAGTCAAAGTTAACGACTCGTCGGTTCGCATGGTTAAGCGTGATACCTTCCTTCACGATATATTTCATATCCTCCCCCACCCTCACCCGTACCCCATAAGTTTTTGGCCTGTTGATACAAATGAGTCAGCGTATGCACCATCACCATACTCATCCTTGATTCGTCAGTTAACTCTCCGAGGAATTCCCAATAGGAGGCATGTATTCACCCTCCCTCTCTGTGAATATTACGCTATCTGTGTCAGCGTACAGCACCCTCCGCCCAAGAGAGTGCAGTAGTCCCCAAAGCTTGATGCGGGCGTAGGCCGTTGTGAAGCTGGCTACAGGTGTGTTTGTAACCCGTGAGGTATCTGTGGCCAGTTCGGTGATGTACTTTATTATGTAAGTATTACCTACATTCACGATCTCCATAACCTCTTTATCGGGAGCGTTGGCATAATCCCAGACTTCACTATAACTTTGTGCCAAATGAACGTTCCCTTTGCCAGTATTCTGGGCAAATTTTCCCAAAGACTGTTTAGACACAACTTTGCACTAAAGCGCTTGCCAGGATTCTTAACAATTTGGGAACGGTCAAGCTGTATACCTTCACGGGCACGGTAACGCTGAATATAAGCCGATTTTTCATCTTCGGTATCAACTCCTGCGGATACCCCGATGCTTCTACCTTATCCTTCAAAAAAGCGTTTATATATGGCGTGAAAAGTTGGGTAGCTTCTGAAACCTCCACACTCATGTATCTTCAATATTCTGTACCATGGCGAACGGCTAGGTCCAGCTCAGGGCTTGTATATACACCTCTGATCTTACGCTGATTGGTTGTATGATTACAATCCCCGTTTTCTCCTCTGCGCACTTCACGCACAGGGGAAACATGCTTGTGATCTATAACGACGGGTAAGATCGGCATCCATAAATCGCGAGGGGGGAGCACGTCTACGAAAGAGAGTCCAAAGTAGCGCTCACTCAAGTTAGCTGAGAACTCCTCGATGGTTGGCATGGGGGGCCCACCAGTTTTTCAGGTGCACCTACGGGGTACGGATTGTTCTTCATCACGTAGGGATATAAAGAACAGAAGTCGTAGTAATGGAGTTTCACGCCCTCCGTAGGCGGAAAGTATAGCTTGAATGGGTTTGTACGCCCCCAAACAAGCTGTCACCGCATTTGAGGGGTCCAACACCATTGAACGTTTGATGGCCCTTATTTCTTCACAGTACTGGCCATCTGTTTCCATCCGTGCATCATACTCATGCTCCCACACGATCTTGTGAGTGAACTGGGGCCTATAAGTTGATCGCGGTTACGGGTCCATGCGAGGCTGTCGGCGGGGGATCTTCCATGGAGGTCCCTGTGACGGCACACTCAGGGCGTGGGCATCCATGCCACCAGCAGCCGTTAAAGGAGTACACAGTCTTCTCACCAGTGGTTGGATCCTACTTAGACCATCAACCCAAAAAACACGACCATTGACCTTAATGGGTACTTCCCCCGTGTTGGGCGTGTTTTATGTATACCCGGTCTGTTGCTGTAGGTGTATGAGCCAGTAAATAGCCTTGTGCCCATAACTGCGGGGATTGTTTCTGTGAATGACGGCTAAGGTGTCTTTAGGCATGAAGTTATTCTTGAACACCGTAAAACATGAGGCGATCGTAGTTGCGACTTGCAGCGGATCGCATTTGAAACGGGTTATGTACATCCTCTAAAGACCTGGAAACATACTCTAAGCACGCGCACATCATTCACGTAATAACGTTCACATTCATCAGCTATATTGTATGGACTAGTTTCATTAAAACTCATGCTGGTGTAGTTAAAGTAATGTTTGGGAGGAGGCAGTCCTACGTAGTATAAAGTTTGGTTAGTGAGGAAAGTGTAAGAGAAATACCCTTTTGAAACTTCAGCGGCTACGCCCATGACCTTGGGTAGCTTGGCTAATTTACAAGGTGTGAATAGAAGGGTGTTTTTAAACTGAACATTACCTCTGATCTGCATTTCTATTAGTTTGTTGCCTCTTTTCAAGGGATCGCCTGTAAATATCTCCGATGACTCGTGTTCGAGCAACTCCTTATAAAGGAACTGTGTCAAATTTTGCTCCGTTATGAGCAAGAATATACACAGTTATTTTTTTTAACTTGTCCGCTAACTTGACAATATAGGATACAAAGACTTTCACAGGGCTGTCGTGGGCATTCGTTTTAAAAACGTTTGTCCGTTTACTACATTTGTGACACTCATCACACTAGACATCCATGCACTCATCACAGTCTGTCTTACGAGTAAATGTGGAATAACCTATTTGGATTTAGCGTTCGTGTATGTTTCTATATCGTAGTACACGGTTATACAAGGGCTATTTTTAGGCTTAGCATCTTTCATATAACATGCTTCACTCCATCCGCCTTATACTGTATTTTTCATGACATGTAGAACAGTGAATTTCATCGCATTTATGCACAAACTTACCTCAATTATCCATCATATGAAACATGTCACATTCACAGATTCTCATTTTCCTGCAAGTGCCAATTGATTTATGGAGCTCAAAGCATTTATTATTGAAAAATGTACGTCTACAACCATTACATTCCCTCTTCTCAGCTTCAACTACACGACTTTCACATTTGGGCTTTTAAACTGCTTACATACCATGTAGCACTCCTTACAATGTTTCACTATATCATCCGCAAACTCGAGATATCCCTTACACAAATCATGATGCCTTCCATATTTTCGACTTTTATCATAACTAGCGTAGAGGCTCGTAGGGTGGAGCGAAAAATACTTTTTTTCTAGTATGAAGTTCTAATAGTGATTAAAAGTTGCATTTAGTAGACGATATATATCTGCCAAAATATGAGTTCATTTGTTTAATATTTTCAGCTGCCACCTGCGGGCTAAAGTTAACACAATTTTGGGTAAAAAGGAAAAAATGCTTCTATTTTAGGTTTATCAAACTATTATAAATTTTATCGTAGAATTATCTAATAGTTTGATTAAGATTCATAAATGATAAGAATTCGTTTTGTAAAAATGCCTTTTTATATGCTTAATATCTTCAGCTGCCACAAGAGGGCTGAAGTTAACTTAAAAATGACAATTAAGTATGATTCTGTATTTACTTGAAAAAGGGAACAGTAATAAATTAGGATGTCTCTCCTCCTTTATACTGGCTTGAGACAGTTAAGAAACGTTATTTCGTGCCTTAGCGGAGTTACCACCCTTTCCCCAACCAACCTCCCTCTAGAAAGGGTTCTTGCTGAAGACTATTTAGTAATTTGCTTTTGTGTCAAATTTTGGCTGTTTTTTCCTTGATTCTAATGTAGCACGAATCCAACCGTCTCTGTTTGTAGGTCCGCAGACTGATCCAGCAGCGTCTGTAACGAGCTTGACGCATCTCTCTACGGCTTGTGTATGACATGGAAACTGAAATAATTATGAATGAAGAGTAGTACCATGTTTGATGCATGATTCAATATCATCAAGAGAAACTCCTTTGGTTATCGGTGGTTCTGCTATCTGAAAATCTTGCCACATAATGAGCTCTGTATAGTCTTTGGCATCAAAATTTATTTCTGGCACCTTAAAATACCTGATAACATCTGTTTCTTGAATGCATGCCCTTGCTTTTATGATACGCCTAAATCCCAACTGACGCACATGCTCCCTTTCATCAGCTATCATTGCAATGAGAATGTTTTCTTGATTTGCGTAATATGCATTTCGCTGAATGACTGAGTCATGTACTCTCCTAAGCTCTTCACGGAGATATCGGCTTCTTGCATCATATGCCACATATGTTTAGCACCATATTGGCATAATGGTTTACGCTTTATCTGAAACCACATCGGTGCGTATACCCTAACAACGAAAGTAGCTAATTCTTGTAAATTGCCTGAAGGATTCTCTGTGCTTGCATATAACCGCAGAGTCCTGTTTGCTGTGGTGAGCCACCTTGAATGTAATATATTGCCTGGACTCTTATGACTAAGAGTCTTTGAGAATGTTACACTTGATATAGCCTTGTGAATTTCAAGAAGGTATTTCTGGTCAGTACTTATGTCATCTACATCAACTTCACACATGTCCTCTTGAATTTCAATGGTTTGAAGTTAACTATGGGAAGCTTTTCACAGTCTGAAAGTGCTCGGCCAATTTCTCCTGAAAATGCTCTTGGTCCAGTAGTGGTACCATCCAAGTGATGAAACAGATGGCGCAATGGAAGTTCATGAAAGTGTAAAAGGCATATCAGCCACTGCAATGGCTTATTAAAGGCTTCTTCCAGTAATCTTATTGTGCCTCCAATACTACCAGTGTTAACCACTGTCGAATCACAGCCAACTGCAACGATGTTCCCTATATCAACATTCCTTTCTTTCAAGCAATTCACTAGCGCTGTGCAAATGTATTTAGCTTTGCCACTGGAAGGTGTCACATGTGCAAAGTACAGAGAGTGTGGTTCAGATATTATGCTGATATGCTCTTCGCGTTTGGTTATTTGGTGGTTAGAGCCATCACTCTCCTGGACTTGAATCATTGTTTTATCCTTTCTGCCATCAAAGTATAATCCCCGCATGGTTTTTGGCTCTCCTTCTGTTGTAGTTCCTTTCTCTGTTTTTGTCTTTCACGTCTTAGCTTACTTCTGTCTATAATATTCCCTTTGTCTTCGGGAGTAACAATTTTAAGATCTGCCAATATTGCAGAAGCAATAGCAGCCCCAGCTCTGTCCGACATTTTAAATCTATCACAAGTAATTGCTAATGAAGGCAGTGGCTCACGCATCTGTTGTTCTGATATTACATATTGAGTCGAGGTTGTATCTTCCTCATTATCTTCAGATATCTCTTCTAGTTGTTGAAGTTCACTTGTCTCTGTTTCGATTTGTAAGTTGGACGTATTGGTTATAGCAGCACTAGTTGTTTGTGAGGTTTCCAGACGTGCTTTTTCCATTTCCTTTCGATGTTCTCTTGCTTGTAATCGTCTTGTGTGTGTTATGTCAATGCTTCCTATCACCATTATTCTGCGTGTTCGTTGGTCATTTAAAAAATCCTGCTCTTTTGGAGGGACTTTCTTACTCTTTTCACATGAGCATCTCCTAAACTCCTTACATTTGCAGGTGCAGATGTCAAACAAAGTGCATTTTGAAGAGTTTTCAAATTCTTCAAGCTGATTTTTGTACTTAGGCTGATCCTTGCGTGACTTGTATGGCTTTAATAAGGACCTGTATTTATCATGGTACACTCGCATCATCTGTAAACGCGTGTATGTGAAACTATTGGCAAAGAGGCCTTCTTACAAATATTTTCTACCTTTTTGGAAACTGCCTCTGCTATTTCAGAAAATGAAGGCTCCTTGTTATTCATCTGCTCCTTCACTAAATGTTTTGTGAACAGGTAATTTTTCATAATGCAGTTATAAGTTGGTAGTTGCATATCACTCATCTCACAAGGTACTTCAAATATGGCACACTTCATATGTTCTCTAGTGAAATGTTTATATTTAGTATTTGATGCCATAATATTTTTAAGAAAAATTCACAATCACAAAATATCCTGTAACATGAAAACATTATATAATTAATATATATATATATTTTATAAGTATATATAATATATTATATAAATATATAATATATTATATAAATAAACTAAAATTATATAATACATTATAACAAGCATTTTATAATAAAATCAATATTATCTCTATATAAATCACTTTAAAATAAAGTTTTATAATATTCCGATCATATTAAAAATCTCTCCGATCAACTGAGCGACTAGGCCTACTACCTAAGAAGACAAGTGTTAACACACTGTTCTAATGTCTCACAGAAAGAAATTCCTTCACACCAAAACCCTCCCCCACAACCCTCCCCCACAACATTCAGTGTAGTCTCAACATGACTCAGTTACTCTAAATTGTGTTAACTTCAGCTCTCTTGTGGCAGCTGAAGATATTAAGCATATGAAAAGACATTTTTACAAAACGAATTCCTATCATTTACGAATCTTAATCAAACTATTAGATAATTCTACGATAAAATTTTATAATAGTTTGACAAACCTAAATTAGAAGCATTTTTTTCCTTTTTACACAAATTGTGTTAACCTTAGCCCCCTGGTGGCAGCTGAAAATTTTAAACAAATGAACTCATATTTTGGCAGGCATATTTCGTCCACTAAATGCAACTTTTAATCACTATTAGAACTTCATACTAGAAAAAAAGTATTTTTCGCTCCACCCTAGTAGAGAGTCCTTATATTACGGATGAAGAGATACGATGTTCCTGACAATCCTGAAATAAGTAGAGGTCTTGTACGATCTCTCACACAGCTTTTAAAAACATACACAGTCCTACGACGATCATCCATTCCAAATACAACTATACGAACATTCATTTCCTGCTCGACCCTTCTCAGTTCTTCAGGACCCATATTACACTCAAACTCAAGCTTATAATCTGAAGACAGTTTACGGGCACGCTGCAGAATCGTAGGCAGCCAGATATTATACGCGATTGTATTTAGTACAGTGAACATATGAGCTAAGACTATTGCTATAAAGCCGCAGCCACGATCGACGTTTAAATGCTTTCTGTAAATAGATTGATAATTGAAATTAAGAGTATAAGGTGTGGCACTATAACCCGCAACCCGGAATACTCTGTCAATATCTACCATGAAATTGTCAATATTGAAGGCTGTACTACTTTGAGATGCCTACATTATACGGCCCAAGATATATTCTGTGTCTACAACTGCCAAGCGTCTGAACGGTATTACTACCCAAAAATCATCTACATCCCCGTCATCTGACCCGAACCTGAAGGACAACCTCGTCCGGACTTCACGTTCGTCGCGGTTCTGAAGAGCAAACTCCACACTACGTTCAATTACGCGTCGCAGTCCAACACCGTTGCTATACAGGTATCCAGGGTCAACCCTGACCACGTACCGATTTCTAGTCAGGGCAGGGGTGGGGGTAGCATGTGCACCAATTCGAATGTTATACCTCCTCCACAGCACGAGAAGCTGCTGCTGCAAGTGTGGAGGAAGTACCCGGAATTGAACAGGAATAAGGGGGTATATTTGAGGAAGGTATTATTGTCGGGGTTGTGTCGTAAGACGTAGAGGGTTGGGACTCTATTATTGTGGGTCTAACAACCGGCGCAATCCTGGCACGCTTTATACCTGACGTGGAGGGTTTTTCATCATGCTTCCGCTTTGAATTGTCGCGTGCTACAGGTATCGCTGGTGAGGGTTCGTCAGCAGGGGTGGAGTCTGTAGCTACACGGTCATCGGGGTCATCTGTAGTATCAATGATGGTGGGGTGTACATCGTCGTCATTCACGGTTATGTGGAAGAAGAAAAACAAGAATATAAGGAGCAGCACTTAAATTTTGCTATATTTTGTAAATGACCCACTTAGGGGTGTGACGTGCTAGAGATGGAATCTGTAGAAAAATTTAGGTTCACAAGTCCATCCACATGTATTATATCTGGCCCTACAGGATGTGGTAAAACTGTATTTATGCTTAAAATCATTAAAGATAAGGGGGAGATGTTCTCAAAATTTGTGCATAAAGTAATATGGTGCTATTCGACGTATCAATCAGTGTTCAACGAGTACCAAGATGATATTTTGTTCCACAAAGGTGTATATGACGTTAATTCGTTAAAGGGAAATGAGCATACAGTCATTCTAATTAACGATCTCATATTGGAAATGGATAAAACGTTTGCCGAGACATTTACAGTGTTCTCCCACCATCTTAACATAAGCGTATTCTTCATCAATCAGAATCTATTTTTCAAAAATAGATACATGCGCGATGTGTCTTTAAATACACAATATCTAGTCTTATTCGCGCAACGTAGAGATGTAACACAAATTGGGGTATTAGCTAATCAAATGTTCCCGAATCAGCGTAAGGAGTTTTTGGAGGTTTATAAAGACGCCACAAGTCAGCGTTACAGATATTTATTTGTGGCCTTCACCCGCGAAACACGTTTTGGGTGCTTCTAAGAACGAATATATTCCCAAACAAGCCTGAAACGGTGTATATTCCAGAATGACAAATAGGCTGAAGAAATATCGTGAATTAATAAAAGTCTATCAACGATTGCCCCGAGCATTGCAGCAGATGTTTGTTAAAAATATCGACTCCGACTTTTTAAAATGCATCTGTGAAATCTGTCTTAATGTTATAAAATGTAATGTGCCAATGAAAACCCCTCAGATGGCTCGCCTACGTCGTTAAAAGAACATAATACGTGCGCTCGCTCGTAAAAGTCAAACTGTGGGGAAGAAAACTCGAATTATTGTACAAAGAGTGGATCATTCCTCCCCATCTTATTTTGAGTTTTGGGACCTTTACTAACTAGATTAATATAATGAAGAAAGAGGTAGTGATTCCGTACGAGGTGTATGCTTCACCGCAAAGTTCAAAGAATCCAGACACGGTTCTAGAACCCCGTAAAAGCAGGCTTAAAAGAAAAGAAAGCGAATTGTTAGCCCTATTAAAGAGTGAAAAGTCACCTGATGAGAAAAGGATCTTGTACCAAGAGGCTCTGCAGAAATTTCTTCATGAGTACGAAGATTATAAGAATCCAACAGAGCTCCCTGTAGTTATTAGGCACAGCGCTAGTAAAGATGAGCATGGCGAAATAGGACCTGGGCCCGACGTTAGAGATGACCAGCGAAAGAATAACGGAACGCAACACATCGAGCATATATTAAAAAGCAGTCTCCCACATACATTGAGGAATAAAGGCTTAAGTCTTTATAATCTATTGAGTGAGGACTCCATCATACAGTGGACCGATACAGGCGAGGTCAATGTTGAAGGAACAAGAGTACAGGGATCCAATATCGTCGACATTGTCCATGATCTGGTTAGAAAGTGGGAAAGGCCCTCACCAACAGGATGGAAGCATATTAAAGCAAGACCACAACAAATAAATGTCCCCAAAACATTGATAGGAAATCTGAATAGGTTAAAAAACTTGGAGCAAGTCTCGCATGTATCACAATTGAGTACGCCATCACCCCCAACAGTAACATCTCTGAAGAGGAGAAAGAAGAGACCAAACGGCCTATCTTATCCATGTCTCTAAAATACGCAAATGGCTAACATATTAAGAAAACGCTATTATGACATTTCTAACCCCGCCTACTATGGCGGTGTTAATAGACCGTACAGAGGTGTTTACAATGATGGAGTAAGGAAAAAAATGTTGAGAGGTTTTTGCGGGAACAGGATGCTTATACACTTCATAAGCCGGTGCGAAAAAGGTTTAAAACTGCCAGGACAACAGCAGCTTCGATTGACTCTATTTAGCAGGCGGATTTAACAGACATGCAAAGATTTTCAGTTTATAATGATGGTTACCGCTACATCCTATTCATAATAGATGTATTCTCTAGATATCTGTGGCTAATTCCTCTGAAAAATAAATCGCCTGAAACAGTTGCTAAAGCTACCAAAACGCTGATGTTGAAAGAAAACAAGGTTCCTGGCTATTTTTGTACGGATATGGGGAAAGAATATGGGCCGTGCTTTACAGAATATGCTGACAGAGTTTAATATCAGTTACTACACTAGCAATTCTATACATAAGGCCTCTTTAGCTGAAAGAGTTCAACGTTCCATAAAGGAACGCATGCTTCGCTACTTTACCCATAAAAACACATACACATATATATATATATATATATATATATATATATATATATATATATATTCTGGGATCATTGGCCTCGTCATACAACCGTTCACACCACCGTACGATTGGCACAACACCTAACGAAATTTTAGAAAAGGGTACGCGCCCAGAGACTGATGTGACAAGAGGTGGAACACCGCCACCACACTCTACACGTTTCAAAATCAATGATTATGTAAGGCTATCGCGTTCGGGAAATAAATTCGCGAAAGGATTTGAGCAAGGATGGACACGTGAGATTTTTACGCTGAAGATTTGAATGGGGAGGAAATCGCAGGAGGCTTTTACCGCGAGGAGTTACAGAAAGTGGCATTTAATTTAGGAAAAAATGTGTTTAAAATTGAAAAAATTTTACGCAGCAAAGGTTCAGGAAAGAGGAAAATGTACCTGGTGAAATGGCTAGGTTACCCAGAAAGCTTCAACACCTATATAAAAGCTGCTGCAATAATGAAGCTTAAATAGTATGCAACATGAAGCCTAACGACTTCTCTGTCACACTCCCGTCGTCTTCTTCTCTGTCTGTACATCATAACAACACCCTGGCCAACTTTGTAACAGAACTCCATGGGCCCATTGAGTTGGAACGTGATTCGTACAAAGTTGATGTTTGTGAATTCCAGCTAGCCACCAAATTTTTAACTCTTGAAAATGAACAGATCATATTTCTGATCCTTAGAAGAGTCGATGAGTGTGAAAAATTAGGCATAACCGTAGACGACACTATGCGATCAGTCCTGTTCGGTGAGGTACAGTAATACAGTACAAATGTAGCACTACGATTCGGTCATTATGACACAGCCACGGACATTGTGACGGGGTTAAACAAGAGTTTTGAAAAGTCGTACCTGACAAACGACTTACTTTTTAAAGTCGTAAACATAAACACGCCTGCACGCACGTCGAAATTAAAATCAACGCTTAGTAGAAATATTAAAGACTAAGAGCTGTTCACAATTGTTGCCGATGGTCGATATGGTGCAGCCCTCCAAAGAGACACCTTTATAATACGTTCATGGGTTGCCAAAAAGTTGCGAAGAAGTGAGGACTTCGTCAAAAGAAATTGGAATAAAACTTTGGATGAATGTGAAATGGATACAACCAAATCTGGGCGCCCAAATTTGCCACTCTCTCAGGAAACAAAGGGCATCATTGAAAGCGGTACGCGTAAGCGGAAAAACAGCTGTGCTAAACTTTCTAGAGAGATCGAAGTGTTGAGAGGAAAGATCGTTAGTGGTGAGATTATTCGACTGTACCGTCATAGGCAAGGTTTAAAGCCTTGGCATGAACTTCCAAAGCCAAGAAAAACTCAACTTAACATCGATGACAGAATGTGGTTTGCCCATTATCTTGAAGATTGGGATGTGGGTGATTTCATGCATTTAGCTGTCTCCGATGAATTTTTTGTTTACGTAACACGTCGGCCTAACTACCAAAATGATCGAGTGTAGGCCACAACAACAGATGAAATCGATGACAATGAACATTATCGCGAATTATTAAAAAGTCCAGACTGTGTGGTGTGTTTGTTTTGTTCACTGCAAAGAAGCTCATGTGGGTGCTGAAGCCAAATGGTCAGAGTTGGGATGGACAGTATTTTCGTGATATTATTCTATCTCAGCATGTCATTCCTCTTTTGAGAAACCCAAACAATGTTATGGATGTCGATCAGGTCACACTTCTGCACGATAAGGCTCCCTGCTTTAAGGCATTAGCCACTCAACAGTTGTTGCGGAACCATGAGATCGATTTCTTTGGAAATGAAGAATGGCCAGGAAATTCTCCTGACCTGAACGTCTGTGAACACATTGGATCAGTCATAAAGGACAAGGTTGAATGTCTCTTGTTTCAAGAACTTGCAGCAAATCGATTTTCGAAGGATACAATGACGCAACACATTGAAGCTGTTTTAGCAAATTTGCGTAACGATCAAGATCTATTCACGTCACTTTTGGCAAGCTACCCAAAGCGAATTCAAGCTGTCTTAGAAGCCAATGGCGGGAACACCAAGTTTTAGTTGTTTCTCATTAAATGCAGGATTAAATTCTCTTTTGTAAGGTATGCTTAGTTTTACTGTACCTCTAATGGTTTAGGCCATGGGCGGGGGGACTAAGGTTTATTGGAGCCCCGTACACTCCAGAGAGTAATGAACAGTGACCGAATCACACGCTCCAAATTTATCGGTATGTTTGCGAAGAATGAAACCTTGAAATTACTAACTACGAGAGATTGGTAAAGCCTTTTCGTCAGTATGGACATTGTGGGTGGTGAGGGGATTCATTGGTTTGCAATCTATTTTAAAAATAAGGAAAGAATGTACTAGTTTGATTCACTCGGCAATCAGCCCTGGAGTGATCCTGTGGTTGAACAATTTATCGAACAGCTACATGTCCCTGAAATTGTCTGGAATCTTTACCGTTTCCACGGATATTTTAGTGATACTTGTGGCATGTACTGTCTTTCATTTCTCCTGTACATGTCACGTGGGAAGGGATTTATAAATTTTTTAAAATTATTCGATTTGTGCGAGACTGAGATGAATGATGAATTGGTATGCAGACAGATAAAAAATAAGTTCCCGTTTGTAGCATTCTTTGTATTGTGTAAAGTTTTACTTGTGCGTATATAATTGTAACTATATTGTGTAAAGTTTTACGTGTGTATATATATATATATAATTGTAACTGTAAAATTCCTCCATTAATGTTAATCTTATTTAATGGAAGCTAGTTCTGTAAGCTGAATTGTACTAAAACATGGTTTCTACCATTTAATAAATTGAATGAAAATACAATGTGTTTTGTTCTTAACCACAAAAAAAACTTACATTAGTTCCTCGAATGACCTGGCATTCGTTCGACCGGATGTGAGCCAATACCTCGACCTCGGTATTCAGGTCACTGGGTTCGCTGCGCAGTAAAGCCTCCAAATCGTAGTCATTTATTTGCCTTTCATCAAAGCTGTCGCGAAAAGTAGCTATAACACGATTAAGTTCCGCATCGGTCCTTTAAGGAGAAATTAACATGATTAGATCAAACTGAATCAGTTTTAATTAAAGTTAAATTAAATTAAAGTCTCAAGAGTTATAATAAGAGAAAATGCCGATTAGGGTGCCCGGCAAATTATAATCGCAAAGCAGATATCCTGACAGGTTTCAAAAGTAAGATTAGCTGGATGTGCTACGTATCATCTTCCAGCACCGGGTAACGAGCCCGGTTGTTAACACATACATCCATATATATATATATATATATATATATATATATATATATATATATATGGGGAGAGAGTTAAAATAAGATAAAATGTCGATCAGGGTGCTGGGATCAAATAATAAACACAAAGCAGATCCTAACTGAGAACAAAAGGAAGTATAGCTGGGTGTGCTACGCAATGTCTGTCAGCACCGGGCCTCGAACCCGGGACCGCAGGTAATTCTTTAAAGTTTTGGTGATTCTAAAACCCTACCTGTAGAACTTTCTATAAATTTTTAAGTTATCCATATATATATAATATATATATATATATATATATATATATATATATATATATATATATATATATATATATATATATATATATATATATGGGGAGAAAGTTACAATAAAAGAAAACGCCGATTAGGGCGCCCAGCAAATTATAATCACAAAACAGATATCTTGACAGTTTTCAAAAGTAATATTAGCTGGATGTGCTACGCATCATCTGCCAGCAGCACCGGGTAACGAGCCCGGTTGTTAACACATACATCCATATATATATATATATATATATATATATATGGGGAGAGAGTTACAATAAGAGAAAACGCCGATTAGGGTGGCCAGCAAGTTATAATCACAAAGCAGATATCCTGGCAGTTTTCAAAAGTAAGATTAGCTTGGTGTGCTACGCATCGTCTGCCCCCAAGGGGTCTCGACCCCTGGGCAGATATCCTTTCACTTCGTTTTATTATGAGTTTTTATAAATTATAACACTTGCACTGAATGAAGTGATATATATATATATATATATATATATATATATATATATATATATATATATATATGGTGAAGGCCGCTTCTGGCAAGCTTCAATTTCAATTTAAGCAGAAAGCAACAGACAAGGAAAGAAACATCCATCAAGTTGGAAAGGGACTATATTTTGTATATTGCAACGTTTCAAGCACAAACTATGCTCATCCTCAGGCAAAAATTCTAAAAAGTTAAAAACAATATTAAAAACCATAATGACATTAACAAATTAAAATAGGGAAAAAATCCACAAGCATTAAAAACAGTCACACTAAAAAAATTCTAAAAAGTTACAATTAAAAACCATAATGACTATTATGAAACAAAAGCGAACAATTAACAAGCTTTAAAACAATAAAAGTGACACTAAAAACGAACAATGAATAACAGCTATAAAATACAAAATGTAAAACTCAAAAAACTCAAAATTCACAGGCTATCTTTTAAAACACTAAAAAATTAAAAACCCACACTAAAAGGAACACACCTTAAGTCTAAGCAGCACAGATTCCGAGGCAAAACTAAAAAAACAGAAACATCTAAAACCAAGTAAAGGTTGGTTGTTCAAGATGTTCAGTTTAGACGGAGGGGAACGGATGAAATGTCAGAGTTAAGCGAAGGGGAGAGTTTTTTAATATACAGGGATTCTAGAAGTCTTAACGTTTGCTCACACGGAGCGGAATCTAAAATGTTAAAATTAGCTAAAGTTATATCGACTTTGCATAGAACAACATGGCTGCGTATAGCTGAAGCTTCTTTAGTTTTCAAAGGTTTGTCAGTTCTATGGCTTATGCCCATATGGGCACAGAAACGCGACTCGAGGCTCCGCACAGTGCTACCAATATAGCTCCGATCACATCGGGGACACTTGAATTCATAAACGACAGCACTGCGCAGAGCATCCGATACACGGTCTTTAACATTAAAATATGAGCCAATAGAACGACGGTTGACAAATACTAGTTTAAAATCTATTTGACAATAAAATTTACTAAGAAGTGGCAGAAGGTTATTACGGCAATAGGAATTCAGATATCCCATTTCTGGGAGCACAAGATAATATACATTTTTAAATAACTTGCATCCAAACATAAAGTTTACTCTGGAGGAAGAATCTGACTCCAAGCTGCCTTTCTTGGATTTACTGATTAGCAGAGAGAGTGATTCTATTATTACTTCAGTTTATCGTAAGAAGACGTTCACTGGTCTTGGTCTCAATTTTTTAAGTTATTGTGATTTTAAATACAAGCTGGCATCTGTAAACACCCTACTTAACCGAGCGTATAATTTATGTTCCAACTATCAATGTCTGCATAATGAATTTGTTTTTTTAAAAAAATATTTTGTGAATAATGGCTATCCTTTGCAGATTGTAGAAAACGCTATCAATAGATTTCTAGCTAACATTTACAAACCTAAAAAGTATAATTTTAACGTTCCTAAAAATCAGTGGCGACTGGCGTATAGGAGCGATGGAGCGGTCGCTCCCCCTTGCTTGAAACGATAAATATTAATTTAACAGATAAAAAATATATTAATTTTAAGATATTAAAATAAATATTCTTGAAATATATTTTAAAAATTCATGTGGCATATCTTGATTCATGAGGCATTTTGAGTAAGCCTTTATACAGTACATAATATTCTAAACTTATAGCATAGCTTCAAACAGCGTACCGCTGTTTGAATACAAAATAATATTGCAGCCGAATGGAGCGATAGATTTTTCGCTCAAGTAAATATAAATTATATTTTACTGTTGTAATGAAAATATAAGTACAATCGCGAATTTTTTTTATAATAACAACTTTATTTTTACTAATAGTTACTTCAGTAATAATGATATAAGCCATTTATATGTATTTTATTGAAATTATTACTTATTTGTAATTAACTAGAATTGTACGTCTGGCATAGCCGCATATGTTAATACAAGTACTCTTGTGAGCGGCAGTTGGATTCGCGCTAGCCTATTGTGAGTCCGTGTTGTCGTACAATTTTATGAAATCGCACCCCCATACATTTATACCACGAGTCGCCACTGCTAAAAATGTATATTATCTTGTGCTCCCAGAAATGGGATATCTGAATTCCTATTGCCGTAATAACCTTCTGCCACTTCTTAGTAAATTTTATTGTCAAATAGATTTTAAACTAGTATTTGTCAACCGTCGTTCTATTGGCTCATATTTTAATGTTAAAGACCGTGTATCGGATGCTCTGCGCAGTGCTGTCGTTTATGAATTCAAGTGTCCCCGATGTGATCGGAGCTATATTGGTAGCACTGTGCGGAGCCTCGAGTCGCGTTTCTGTGCCCATATGGGCATAAGCCATAGAACTGACAAACCTTTGAAAACTAAAGAAGCTTCAGCTATACGCAGCCATGTTGTTCTATGCAAAGTCGATATAACTTTAGCTAATTTTAACATTTTAGATTCCGCTCCGTGTGAGCAAACGTTAAGACTTCTAGAATCCCTGTATATTAAAAAAACTCTCCCCTTCGCTTAACTCTGACATTTCATCCGTTCCCCTCCGTCTAAACTGAACATCTTGAACAACCAACCTTTACTTGGTTTTAGATGTTTCTGTTTTTTTAGTTTTGCCTCGGAATCTGTGCTGCTTAGACTTAAGGTGTGTTCCTTTTAGTGTGGGTTTTTAATTTTTTAGTGTTTTAAAAGATAGCCTGTGAATTTTGAGTTTTTTGAGTTTTACATTTTGTATTTTATAGCTGTTATTCATTGTTCGTTTTTAGTGTCACTTTTATTGTTTTAAAGCTTGTTAATTGTTCGCTTTTGTTTCATAATAGTCATTATGGTTTTTTAATTGTAACTTTTAGAATTTTTTTAGTGTGACTGTTTTTAATGCTTGTGGATTTTTTCCCTATTTTAATTTGTTAATGTCATTATGGTTTTTAATATTGTTTTTAACTTTTTAGAATTTTTGCCTGAGGATGAGCATAGTTTGTGCTTGAAACGTTGCAATATACAAAATATAGTCCCTTTCCAACTTGATGGATGTTTCTTTCCTTGTCTGTTGCTTTCTGCTTAAATATATATATATATATATATATCTCGGCCTTCCGCTTAAATCACAAACTAGTTTTTCAAAACGCATTTATTATGTCTTTTTATAAATTAACTAACACAGGCACTGAATGAACCGAAGTATAAAGCAAGCCCGAATCACAAATTAAATTAATTACTTACATTTTAATGTCGTCCTTAACGGATGATTCTTACATTCCATCGCAAATTTCTGCAATGCTTTGTGTGGAGAGATCACTCCGGTCTGCCGCTGCGAAAAGATGAATTGTAGACAGCGCTGCGGCATCTCCATCTTCAAATAACTGCGGGTAGCCGTAAAGGTTTTGTGATTGGCTCATGACGAGATATTTCTGTAACTGCTGGTTGATAAATACAACTATTGTGGATTCCAAATGAAAATCCCTCCTTTTATATACGCGAACCTAATTATAAACACCCCCAATAGCCGAATCACGAGTTTCCTATTGGCTGTCGGTGAAATTTGGGAGGAATAAAGTGTAAGTGCTACTATCCACCAACCAGAGGTCCTGGGGCTCCGCCCACTAGGGTGTAATTGGCTGATCCGTCAATTCTGGGGCGTGTCAGATATAACTTACCCATTCCATAGATTTCTTCCAGAAATGATTCGTTGAGAGAGAGAGAGAGAGAGGTTTTGTTTGGGAAATAAAACTTTACATGAAGGATTTACAACCATCTAAAATAATTAAAAAAAAAAAATTGTGAAGCGGATGTATGATAAACATCTGTTTTATTACCTTGCCTGTGGTGTATTATATGAGGGATTTAGCGAGATAGGAAGTTAAATTTGGAAATCGGAGCAGTCCCTCATATATATATACACGGTGAACCAAAAGTAGGTGGACAGTAGGTTGAATACGGTTTGTGTTATATTATATTATAACTATGGTGTTCATTATAACTATGGTGTTTGTGTTATATTATATTAAATATTATAACTAAATTTATTTAAATTTTGTTTTGTATTATAGTATACAAAAAAATTAAATTTGTATTCTCAAAATAAACGTTATCATTTACTGTCCACCTACTTTTGGTTCACCCTATATATATATATATATATATATATGAAAATTATTTCACGAAAGTAACACGTGAAAAATATTTATGATGAATAAAACCACCTTCGTGGTTTTATTCATCATATATATATATATGAGGGATTTTACAGCCATCTAGAACTGAAAATAAATTAAAATTTAATTGTGGAGGATTATGGAGAGAATGGCCGTGTCACAAACTTTTGTTTTATTATCTCATCTGTGATGTGCATATATATATATATATATATATATATATATATTAGGGTGATTCAAATATGGGGGGAAAAAATTTTTTTTTTATTTTAATGTGTTCAACCCTTTAAATGGTTCATTTCAGCATAAAAACAACTATCCTAAAATATTTTAGCAAATTTTTAATTTTTAGGGGTTGCTACCAGCAATTAAAAATTGACAGAACGACTCAAATTGTCAAATTTTTCCACACCACCCAGGGGGTACAGTACAAGGCGCACTGCTTTTTTTAATGTGGAAAGCTCCCCCGTAGGTCCTACCATAACCACAAGCATGCATAATTAAACTAGCATGATATTTGAGACATTAGCTGTCCTTACTTCATCAATGTGTCTTTCTTTCTATCAGGGTAAACAGCCCTGTAGTTTTTCACTACTTGTAGCAAGAATTGTTTTTGATCTTCGTCATGTGTTAGTATTTTATTATATTCATCCATTAATTTTACTCCTCTTTCCGCTATATCATTCACGACTTTCCACTGTTTGATAGATTTCTTAGCGGAGTTATACTCTTCATCATTATGCCATTCTTTAGCATCTTTGAGTAAAAATTTTGAACTAAATTCTGTTATTGTAAAGAATCTTTGAGTATTTGATGACAAAATCTTCTTATTTCTTCGTTGGAATAAGTGCAGGATCTAGAAAAGCCCGTTTTGCAGGAAGAGTTTCTGTTGTATTTTGCAAGGCCTTTACAATTTTGTTTTTCGTTTCAGTAGGCACTTCATCATCATAAAAGGCCAAGGCTACCAGTTCTTCTGATAGGTACCAGAGGTGACCTAACAGTTTTTTAATAGCAACAAATGCAACTGTGTCATTTATTTGTTTGTAGACTACAAGATTCTGTAATAATTCCAGAGCAAGACGAGGAGCGCAAGATGGCACAGGAGCTGTAAACCATGCCTTTACATATAACTAGGCTGACCATATTTCCTTGAGACAAAAACGGGACGTTGGGATGGCAAAAAAGGGACGGGGGTTATGTAATATTATGTATTCATGAAAAAGTAAGTACATAAACATATTGAGATTACAATTATTCTTCAGTGACAGAACCCATACAAAAACCCATACAAAACGGTACGTATGATCAGCCTACATATAACCCAGTAGCAAATAGACAGATGTCTTTTAGTCCTTTTTTGTCTTTTACTGAAATTTTGAACTGAGATTTGAACATAAAAATTTGTAATGAATATGTAATTTTGGCCATCCACCTAGCCCGATGAAGTCCCGCTGGATGTTTAAATTTGATTCCACCTTTTGGTTCACCTCCCCAAAAAATAATTGTTAACTGCAATAGTTCTAGGTAATCGTCTCTTGGTTGGAATGTATCTAGTTGGTTTGTTGCAAATATAATTATGTCATCTTTGATATCATGAATATTTTCATAGATATCTGGATCTGATAATGCTGTCTCGTAGTCCTCCTTATTAATGCTTGACCATTTTTCTCTGAACTTCTTAAAAAGGACTATATCTGGGCCAGATGGTGATAAAGACTTTGAAACAACAGCTTCCAGCATAATTTCAAATATATGGTGTCGACATGCCAGCCACAATAAATCGTTGTCGAATTTTTGTTCTAGAAGAATAGCTGCACCATTTCTAGGACCAGTATTGGCTGCCGTTGTATTGAAACACATGCATTTTATTTGTTCGCAGATGTCCCATTCAAGCGATGTCTGATTGTTTGCATTAAAAAGAGACGCATTTCTGTCACTCAATTTTGCAACATCAAGACTTCCTAATAATTTATCATCAAACAATTTTCTACGTTTGCCAACCTTACTTTTCCATGGTGAAGGTTGTGCAGCACAGAAACCAGATTCATCACGTTTACTCTCTCTGATTCTGATTCTGATGATGTACTGGTGAGTATGACAGCCTCTTCACTCTTCTTTCTTTTGATCTCTTCTTCTGCTTTCCTCTTTTCATAACGTTGTTGCTTTTCTGCTGCTCTTTGCTCTTTTTTAGCAACAGCCTTATCAATGGTACCCATTTTTCCATGACGTCCTTTCTCACGTTGCATTTTCAAGAATTTCTTATCTTCTATTTTTATAAGCTGCATAGCATTCTCATGAGCAATGTCAAATAAGTTTCCAGTTTATCTTTCCATTTTTCTTCTTTATTATTTAAATTTTGTGATCTTTTCAATTTGTTTGCTTTGTTTTTCTTAAGCAGCTGTCATTCCTTCAGTATTCCTTGAATTTTATCTACTGCATGTATTCTTTGTTTGCTGGTATTCCTGCTTTTTTCCAAACTGCTAGCACATCATCTGCAGTAGAGCAGCATGATTCTCTAATGTCTTGCTTTTTAATATTTCTGTAGTGCATGAAGAGGGCCATCATTTCCTTCTCTGATGGTAATACGGATGTTTTTAGTACTGCAGAGGGCTGCCCAATTAGCCATACTTCAGTTTCTTTTCTTGTAGAACTTCTCCCAAATGAGCAACTGGGTGATGGTGAGTTAGGCCTAGCTTCCATAATCGATTAATTGGTATCAAAATTACGAGTTCCAAGCAACAATTAAAAGCAAGCTAGTATATAAACCATTAATTAAAAATTCTGAAATATAAACAATTAAACATAAAATCATAAGTTGTAAAAACAAACAAATTGAAAAAGAGGGAAACTTTGACGCCTGGTAGCACATAGTAAATTTTATTTAAAATTCACCAAATTTGGCATACACTACTTTTTTGTCATAGGGAACAAAATACAGATTGAACAATTAAAAAAAAAAGCTGATTTTTTTAATCACCCTATATATATATATATATATATATATATATATATATATATATATATATATATATATATATATATATATGAGGGACTTAGCGACGCTGGAAGATAAATTTGGAAATCGGGGCAATACGCATCGGTTTAAAGTTTATGGGGGATTAGGAATAAAAAAAACAAGCTTAAGATATGCGTTTTAAGATTTAATTAAAATTTAACTGTGGAGGGTTATAGAGAGAATGACCATGTCATAAACTTCTGTTTTATTATCTTACCTGTGTGTGTGTATATATATATATATATATATATATATGAGGGACTTAGCGACGCTTTAAGATAAATTTGGAAATCTGGACAATTCGCATCGGTTTAAAGTTTATGGGGGATTAAGAATAAAAAAAAAAGAAAAACATGCTTATGATATAAGTTTTAAGGTTTTTCGTTAATTTTTAATAATGGCTGGAAGCGTAAAGTATCGTGGATACGAAGACAATTTAATGTAAATGTATTTTACTCTGTTTTCTATAAAATTATCAGTTAATTAACTTTGAATTGGTGGGATTTTCTTTATAAAAATAATATAAAAGTATATAGAAAGGATTGTTGAATGTTAATCTATGAGAATAATTGTTTATTAACAAATTTAAGATACGTTTAGTATATCTACTGCGTATTATTAAGCCTGTTTTCATATGGGAGATTTAATATATAGATTTCTCAAATCAAAAGAATGAATATTAAGACGGAACAAAAAAATTTACGAAAACGAGAACCACATCGGGTCCATGCTCGAGGCCCAGTGATTGCAATCGGCGCTCGGTAAACGAACATCCTTCGCATGTTGTTGGAATAATGTGTACAGTGTAAAGAGCCCTGTGTATTTCTTTTATTATTAGATGCGTAGCACACCCATCTTCCGCACAAATGGTTGGTAGATAAAATGGGTACTCTGAGTGACCTAGTGGTTAAGATGCGGGGTGCTGGATTTCCCGTTAAACCGTAGGTAGGGTGGGGTGAAAAGTTTGACCATCGTCAGAATGAACAAGTCGGGTAGGTCCGTATTCCCCGTTAAACTGTAGGTCTAGGGTGGGGTGAAAAGCTTGACCTTCGTCAGAATGAACAACTCTGGTATTTTTTTTTTCTTGGAATAAAAAGAAATGCTGTTTTTGAAGACATTTTGTATAACAGATGAATGACAAAAGTAAATAGACGCCTCTCTCTCTCTCTCGTTCTCTCTCTCTCTCTCTCTCTCGTTCTCTCTCTCTCTCTCTCTCTCTGGAAACTCATCTATAAATAAATAATTAGTATATATAGCTGTGTGTGTGTAATAATAGGGGATGTATGTGCGTTTGTGTGCGCTTCTTGGGGGTTCATGCGATGTATACACTGTGCCAACTGGCTGATAATACCTGGAGGCACTGGCTTCTACGCCAACTGGCGGATTTTGAGATCTAAGTCAAGTGTTGCTACCATGACCACTCATTGAGCTTCCATCTCTCGTGGAAGCTGGATGGTCTCTTCCTCTCTCTCCTCCTCCTCTCTCTCTCTCTCTAAGGGTAGGTATACCCCTTTGGGGGGTGAGGCCGTCCCAGCTTCTCCCCCAAAGAGGTCAGGTCGACTCCCCCCTCCTTTTTAAGGGCACCCTGGGTTTGGCACTAGTGGGTATTGCAACAAGGGGGAGGGGGGTTGGCACTGGCACTCATTGCAACATTTGCAATTGCATTGCACTCTAACTTTTTGCGGTCATGCTACTAAAGTCTGTTCCGAAACTGTCGCGATTGAATAAACAAGATGTTTTACCAAGTGCTGGTTTTATTTGTTATACATATATATATTATTTAACAATGAAATATGGCGTATGTAAGAGAGTACAGTATTACACTTCAAGCCACAAACTACTTTAGATAGTACATTAGAAGAGTTATGGGGGAATACCGTTGGGAAAAGATTTTATTCTACAATTGTTTTGGCGTTCAAGAGATTGTTAATTGTTCCCTTGGTAAATAAGTTACGTAGTTAGGTAGGTTATGTAAAGTTAGGTCAGCTTAAATTATGCCGAATTTGGTCTGATAAAATGTTTTGTTAAATCAGAGCGTTTAATTTTTCACTGATTTTGTTTGTGGAGGTGCGAACACTTTCCTCAAAATATTTGCATTCGAGAAAAATTTGTCGACGTCTCGAGAGTTTGCTCAGTCGGTCAAAAACATGTGCATTTTAAAGATTTCGGCGACATTTTTAATATTAATATATATTTTATTTAAAATGGGTTAACTTCTTTTAAAGGCGAGATATCAAGACGGAGTTGAATATTACAATTTCAGAAAATGAGACCTGACACCGAACATTAGGAAGGAGTAAGCACATTTGCACGTGGTGTGGTTGATATGAGGGGTAAAAAAAACTGGAGATGTAAAATTTTTGTAGTAGTAAATTATGGCTCAACAGCCGAAATCCTAATTTATAATGGATTAGGGTTTATGAAGGAGAAATGAAAATCGTTGTCCTCCTTGTGGCATCCAAGTTATAAATCTTGGTGTTGGTGATTTTAAAACACTGGTAATTACAATATACAGAAATGGTGTAAATCAGTGAAATCGGGACATTGGACCGTCCTGACAATAAGTCAGAATACAAAGAACTTAACCTGTAATTGTGGACGAATTTGAAAAATGGACGGTTGGCAACTTTGTTTAGATATTTGGTTTTGGTTTTGAACTCTTCTAATATAGATAGATATATACACACACACACCTTGATTACCTTGGTTTGCTTCCGCCCGAATTGTTCATTCTGACGAAGGTCAAGCTTGTCACTCCACTTGGGTTTTACTGCATGCCGCCTGCCATCACCGGGTCTCGATCCTGGGGCCGATGGATTCGCAGTCAGCGACGCTAACCATTACACCACCGAGGTGCATATATATATATATATATATATATATATATATGTAAAGAACGACGCTTGTGTAGAAGAACGTTCCGCACAAGATGAGGAGGGAAAACGAACAAATGAAAAATGAGGTAACCACCCGGGAATTGAACCCGGGATCTTCCGATTGCCGGTCAGATATGCTATCCACTACACCATGGGCCTCGATTAATCAGAAGTCATAATTCTCCTACATACGAGCAGACACCAATGCCCTGAGGGGGCACCTTCGCATATCTGACCGGCAATCGGAAGATCCCGGGTGGTTACCTCATTTTTCATTTGTTCGTTCTCCCTCCTCATCTTGTGCGGAACGTTCTTCTACACAAGCGTCGTTCTTTACATTAATTATACTGTGTGTTGTTTGCAGTTAAAATGTATATATATATATATATATATATATATATATATATATATATATATATATATATATATAGTATTGATGATAATTAATCATGACGTTGATGATTGTTAAAGATAGTGTCAATCGGATTCTGTTTTAAAACAAAATAAATTTTGAGAACGGCGCTGCAACGTTTTGCGAAACAAAATCCGAACCACGGGTCGCTGCATCATTTTAATTCGTACAACTGTCACTTATTCAGCTACTGAACAGATCCAGTGCCATTTCAGGAAAGCACTGTAGTGACATGGTCATGGCGTAGGCCTTTCGATCGACGGATTAAATCGTCGAGAAGTCGAAATTTTTTTCTTAAGAATAAAAATTTTACGAAAATTCTCGCACCTTTCCAAACAAAGAAGAAATTAAAAAAATCTATAAATTCGACTAATCACTCCACCAAACTTAATTTCAACTAACCTAACCTCTATTTTTAGACAGATACTGGAAGTTTCATTGACAAGAGCCCGGTAAAACCAAAAGCTTAAAGGCCAAACTGAATAAAAATAAATATGAAAAGTCCAATTAACATTTGTATGTTGTACGTTAAAATTATCGTAATATTGTCATATTTTAATATTTATTTTTATCAGTAAAGGAATATTTATTTATTAATCTAACAAAAATATTCTTCTTTTCCACAATTTTCTTTGAGAAATTGTAATATTCACGTGAAACGCCCGACTGCACATTTCATAGAAAGCAATATAAGAAATTGTGATTTTAAAGATTGGTTCAATTTGGGTGAAAGCCAAAGATGGAAAATAATGCTGTCTGGTTTGTGAAAGTCTCTTGAGAAATATTTGTTAGAAATGTTTACATCAATGTCAAACTAGTGACGTACATTTTCTTACCTGTTTTTGTTAACTAAAATTATCGTTTTCTTGGAATTTAATGAGTCTGAGTTATTGATATAATACAATATTATTATTATTATTATTATTATTATTATTATTATTATTATCATTATTATTATTATTATGTGATCTATGACTTTTGAGGAAAGTTTTTTTTTTCGAGAAACCATTTAATCACGGGATGATCCTATGTATTTAATGGACCAAGATTGATTTCGGACACTAGCCAGGTAAGGTTCAGTGTTTCACAACATCACTGTGAAATTCAGAAACCGTGTCGGATTGTTACACTTCAGATGATAAACCAGGTAAGGGAACAAATTTTTTCGGAACGTTGTCGATAAAGATTTTATTGTAAGCCGACGACTGAAGGTCGTGGCAAACTATCTATTAACTTTTTTGTCGTCGTTGTCGTTTTTGTAAATTTTTTCCAAGTCTATTGAAATATTTCATTATCATTCTCGTGGTTTATCGTTTCATCGTTGTAACTTCAACAGTGCACTGAGTATTTGAGGTGCCTATGTTTAATTTCCTTTACTGATACATTTGTTACACATTCGTCGAATATTTCCAGTTAGTAGCCATGAACGGCTATTAACACTTTGTTCGGAAAATAATCTTGCGTCTATCTGTAGTTTAGTTAATTTGTATATTTTTATTGTTTGTTCTAAATTGCGTTGATTGTCGAGGTGTTAATTTTTACTGTACTGTATTTCGCTTTTGTCACATTTTCAGTGAGCAGCCATCAACGTCTATTAATTCTTTATTATAGTTATATTGCTTTTATCGTTGTGGATTTAAAAATGCGTTAGCTATTGGTGTGTGAAGTGATTTTTTTATTTGTTTCACTAGTGTATGTATTTGAGATTTGTCGTATATTTCCCGTCAACGGCGATGAAGAGCTATCGACACCTTTTTTCAGAAATATTCCTTCGTTTTCCTATATACAGGGTGGGCCGTAAGTTTCCATACATAGGAAAATTTAAATACGTGCGTCGGTATTTGGATTAGCAGTTTCCGGATGCTTGGATTGGTCGGCGTGGTCCTGTGGAGTGGCCTCCCAGATCCCCAGATCTCACCCCCCTTGATTTCTATCTTTGGGGGCACTTGAAGGCCATGGTGTATCAGGAAAAGATACGAGACATAAATCATCTAAAGGAACGTATCACCAACGCCATTACAAGCATAACGTCAACTGTGCTAATGCGTGTTCATCAACAGTGGGGAACACGTATTGAAATGTGTTTTCAAAACAATGGCAACCATGTAGAGCATATTATATAAATAAAAATGGTTGTCCATAAAAAAATGTTTATTTTTCCTATGTATGGAAACTTACGGCCCACCCTGTAGTTCAATTGTTTGGTACGTATATGTCGTTGTGGGATCTAAAATGCGTTTATAATTAGGGTTTCAAGAGAATTTTTCATTTATTTCGGTGATGTATTTGTTTCGTATTGATCGAATATTACCAGTAACCGCCCATGAATGGCTATTGTCCCCATGTTTTCGAAGTGTTCCTGTGCCTCCCTCTGCGTTTATTAATTTGTAAGTTTTTATCATTGTATATTTAAAAGTGTTTATTATTGCCATGTGAATTTTTAATTGGTTTCACAAGTGAATAATTCTATATAGTCACCAGCCATGTAGTTACTGACATGTGCAAATAGTTTTGCGTCTCCCTGAAATTTAGTTAATTTCAAAGTTTCAAGATTTTTTGCATTGGTCGTTAAAGTGTGAATTTTTAATATATTTAACTGATATATTTGTTTCGCATTAAACAAATATTTCTGGTCACCAGTCATAAAAGGCTATTGTCACCATATTGTGGAAATAGTCTTTGGTCTATCTATGGTTTCATTACTTCATACGTTTTAATCGTTGTGGGCTTAAACGTGCGTTGATTAATTATGTGATTTTTAATTTTGCTTTGCTGATATATTTGTTTTGCATAGGCTGAATATTAAGTCACCAACCATAAACGGCTACTTTATAGCCTTGTTGTGGAAGTAACCTTGCGTTTCCTGTAATTTAATTACTTTGTATGTTTTTATACCTTGGTTAACCTTGATTTTGCTTCCGCCCGAATTGTTTATTCTGACGAAGGTCAAGTTTGTTGCTTCACCTTAGACCTACAGCTTAACGTGGACTCGGACTCGATCTCCAGATCTGCATCCCAGCGTCTTAGCCACTAGACTACCCAGGGTACCCATTTATTTGCCAACTAATTTTTATTATATGGAAGGATGAACAGCTGGATTTGCTGCATGCCAACTGCCGTCACCGGGAATCGGATCCGGTGCCGGTGGATTCGTAGTCAGCGATGCTAACCACTGCACCACGGAGACGAATAATTGTGGGTTTATGTGTGATTTTTGTATTTCTCTATGATTTTTAATTGTGGTAAATGATGTACAGTACTTCTTTCGTATTCATAGAAATTTCCAGTTACCAGCCACTAAAGCTTTTGTCCCTTTCTAGAGGAATTATTCCTGCGTCCTCCTGTAGTTTAGTTACTTCGTACGTTCATATCGCTATAGGTTTAAAGATGAGCTCATTACTCGAATGGGAATTTTTAGTTTCATCGACGCAGTGTTTCACATTTTAAAAATATTTCTGGATAGTATCAGTGAACGGCTACTATCATCTTGTGGCTGTATTTCTGAGTCTACGCGTGGTTTATTTACTATATACGTTTTGATCGTTCTCGGTTTAAAAGTTCGTCGATTACACTGTTCAACAACATTTTTTTTTCCTCAGATGATTGTAGTCGTTTTCTTTGCATTTTTCATCTCTGATTACGAAAATGATAACGAAATTTTGCTGTCACGTCAGGTTTTCGAGAAATTTGGGGTTCAATTCTTGATCAAATTTGCATATAGATTATAACTTGAACAAATTATTAAAACTACATCTACCCCAAGCTGAGAGTATCACAGCAGAAAATATTTTAGCTAATGTAGGATGATGTAATTTCTGCTCCTGGCACGTTCAAACATGCATTTAATAATAAATGTTAAAAAATGTAAATGCAATAATAAATGCAGTAATTATGTCAAAATAATAGAATCTGTATGTATAGGACAAGAAGATAGTTTTAATTTGTGCGAATGTACTTATAAGCGGGACCCTTTAATAAAAATGCCCTTCTGGGGTCGGGGTAACGGGATCTAGTCTAGGTGCGAATTTCTTAATGGTCTCTGGATTGTTTCCTTCTCGCCTTTTTCATTCGTTTTTCGGTTTATAATTTCTGTATAATAAACAACAATGTAATAAATAATCAATGTAATAATAAATTTTTAATTTCTGTAATAAATAATAATGCAATATTAAAGGTAATAAATTTAATAATAACTGTAATAATTATGCAAAAAAATAATAGAATCTGTATGTATAGAACAAGAAGAGAGTTTTAAATTTGTGCGAATGTACTTATAAGCGGGTCCCTTTAATAAAAATGCCGTTCCAGTGTCGGGAGAACCGGATCTAACCTAGGTGCGAATTTCTTAATGGTCCCTGGACTGTTTTCCCTCTTGTTTTTGGTTCATTCGTTTTTTCTGTATCCACCCGAAGAGGATGCTAGTGAGCATCGAAACTGTTGTGGAAATAAACTCTGTCTATTAGAGTGGGTTTTTATTATCATATTTTGACCTTCACGTAGAAAAAAGTTAAGTTTTTTGCATTTATGCTCAAATGAGAAAAAGAATGCTCCCCAATTGGATATGACGCCATCAAACACAAATAAATGCGATAAGCAATAAAAATACTGTACTTGGGAAAACAGCCTTCAATTTGTGAATTTTCTGTAGTACTCCTAATGGGTGAGTGTCAGATAAAGCTTTTTGTTTGACAAACAATACAAAATGCTGAAACTCAAATGAGAGGCTGTCCTCAAAATCATTTGGGTAATGACTAACCAGATTTTGTGCTGCTTTTGATACTTCCTCTGAAGTTAATTGAAAGATATTGTTGAGCATTCCAAATTTATCACTGATATCATTGCTATCATCTTTTGTTGATGTTCACACCCAAAGTGTCAGTAATTTTCAGAAATGTTTCAATTCGAAATTTGTCTCTTCCTGATAAAACTGTTTGGTCTGGATTTTTACCTGGCATAATTTTTCTTCTTCGGAATCTGGTAGCTCTATAATCTTCATCTGTCTTTTCCTTGGCTTTAGCTTCAAACTCATCAAAGCGATCACGAAAGATGTGACAAATTCATGCTGAGATTTTAACATTCTTGCAGCTGAGCAAAGATCCAAGTTTTCTTTTTGAAGAACTTCTGACAGGTGATGTATTTTGTCCAGTAATACTGTCCAAATTTCAGATACAATAACTGTTTCTAGGGCAAGACTTTTTTCCAGGAGGGTTTGAGTAGTGTATCGTGTTTCTGGTGGTTGATTTTCATTGTGGATGAGATTTTCTAAGCAATTGTTAATTTCATAGTAACTCTGTACGTATGCTCTATTGGCATCAAACCTTGCTGACCAATGTGTTTCTTGTATTCTCTTCAAAAAACATATGGCTCCCTAAAACAGCTGGGCCCTGGGTCCTGGCCCCTTCCTGGTCCCCCTTAATAAGCCACTAGCTACAGCTTCTTAGTTTACAGCTTGGATATACAAAATATTGCTGTTTTCTTTGTGAATGCGACAACAGAGCAAAGAATTATCATTATACTGTTAAGAACTGGCTACCTCGTCAATCTTTCACTGCTGGACAAAAAATGTTGCGTGCCATAAATTGGTGGATCCTGAAAAAGTTTACATGCCACCTTTACACATCAAACTAGGATTGATGAAAAATTTTGTTAAGGCAATGGACAGAGCAGGAGATGGATTCCAGTACTCGAAACAAAAATTTCATCTGATTAGTGATGCCAAATTAAAAGAGGGGATTTTCGTTGGTCTACAAATAAACGAGTTAATGAAAAATGGTGCTTTTGATGAAGTCCTGAATGAATCTGAAAAAACAGCTTGAAATGCTTTTAAAACAGTGACTCAGAATTTCTTAATTACTTAGGCAACAAAAAATCCTCTAACTATGCAGAATTGGTTGATGAACTTCTCCACGCTTACAGATCATTAGGATGTAATATGAGTTTAAAAATTAATTTTTTGTATTCGCACTTGGATTCTTTCCCGCCAAACCTGGAAGATGTCAGCGATGAACATGGAGAGCGGTTTCATCAGGACATTTCTGCAATGGAGAAACGATACCAGGGCAAGTGGAGTCCAAACATCCTGGCTGATTACTGCTGGACGCTAATAAGAAAAGTCTCAGATGTCACTCACAAGCGAAAATCATCAAGGAAAACATTTTATGTAAGTAAAAAACCATTTTAATATACTGTAGTCACTGTGTATGGATTATTCTATTATACTCGAATATAAAAAAAGTGATTTTATAAAAAAAACCTGACGTGATAGCAAAATTTCGTAGTCATTTTCGTAATCAGCGTGTAAAAATCTATAGGAATCACCAAACTTCATTAGAAAAAAGGAAAATTTGTTGAACAGTGTTATTTGGGTGTGATTTTTAACTTCTTTCACATTTGTCGAATATTTTTTATCACTCCCCATGAACGGCTTTTATGAACTTGTTGTGGATATATTTCTGCACCTACGTGTAATTCATTTAATTTATACGTTTTTACGTTTTTACGGCGTCAACAACCAAGCTGAAATATTTGCGTCGATCTTGTTTAATTTTAAACTAGTGTGCTATGTACTTACGTAACCAAAGAACTCAAAATACCTTTTCACCATGGCTTTCAGAAGACATAAGAGGAAATAAAAAACGGATACATACCAGAGTTGGAAGCGGGTCTGCGGATCACTTGGGAGTGAATTCAAGACAGGTCGAGGTGGGTTATGGATCCTGAGGTTGACCTGCTGACTCGGGAGCGGGTCAAGTCGGGTCAATCTTGTGATTAGGTGGGGCACAAATTTCCAGTCGAATTTTAAAAATTCGTATGTTTTTGCGTGTCGACAGCTTGAAGTTGTAGTTAAATGTCAGTTTCTCATAGCTTACTGATATAGCTTTACACTGAAAACTAAAATGCAGTTACGCAGTAAAGATTACACCATAAAAACAGCAACTGGCAACACCGGCAGTGACTGCCAACACTTATCTGTACCAGACGAGTAGTGTTCACAAATCTCAGACGTGTTCATCAGGGGATGATCTACTGGATTGGTGGCAATCTAAAAAGGCTGATCTTCCTGTACTCTGTGGAGTAGCTAGGTCTGTGTTCGTGATGCAGGCATGCAGCAGCGAGTGGTAGAGCCATTTTAGCGCATTCAACGCAAGTAATATCATACATCCACAGCGCACTGGTGGCACCGGAAGCAGTAGAATCACTGTGCATCGCTTTGGAGTATTACAAGAACTTCTAAATTATTTTTCTGAAATAATCATTACTTTTTTGTGAAACAGAAGCTCATGTGTGAGTCAGCTTGTATTTATGTATCAAAATAATGATTTTGTATTTTGAAACAAAGTTTACTTTCTGATGTATTTTGAAAAACATTTTGCTCAGTGTATTGTTTAGGTCAGCCGGTTTGCCGGGTCAGTGGGTCGCGGATGAAGTGGGTCACGGGTCAGGTGCTGGACGGGTCGCACGGGTGGCGGATCAAGGTTGGTGCTCCGTTTCCAACGCTGATACATACTATTATTAAAAAGATAAAAAGGAAAAGACCACTCAGGAGGAGGAGAGCGAAATACAAATGAATGAAGCAGCAAGTGAACAAAGCAGTCAGACAAGCTCACTCTCAGTATTACAAACAACTTAGGTTGTCAAAAATGTTTCATTGGAAACAAAGGACAGACTGAAAAAAATTTGTTTCGACCAGAACGAATCTCATATGCAGAACTTTTAAAGTCTAAACATAGTTGGATATTTAAAGAACACCAACTCAGTAGGAATCGATAAAATATCACTCCATTACATAAAGGATTCTCTTAGTAACTCGTGTATATCCAGTAACGATTGTCAATAATTCGATAGATATCGGTGTATTTCCTAAACAGTGGACACCTTTAGTTGTAATAATAATAATAATAATAATAATAATAACACTGGTATGCATCAATTTTGCTGTCAAGGGTTTTGTAAGTGATTCTTATAGAGATTTTCCTGCTGATTTCGAATCTGCAATCGGTTTTCTCAATCAGCTCAGGTTATCCGGCTATGGCCTCATAAGTAAAATAGAATTTTTCGTGATTTTGTCAAAGCGGAATTGGAACAGTAACATCTATCATCACTTGTTTCACTTGTATAATATCTTTTTTTACTTTTCAGGCATATAGATAAAATATTTCATAATGAATAGAGCGTGTAAAAATGATCCCAATAGATTCTGCTACATATGTGGGACGGTTACCATGCCAAATAACCAGTCCCAAATCACTAAATTTGTGAAGACAATGTATAGAGCATACTTTGGAATTAAGCTAGGGGACCAGGACAAAAATTTCGCCCCTCATATGTGCTGCAAGACGTGCATTGAAAATTTGAGAAGATGGAGCAAAGGCAGAGCGAAATCTTTGCTTTTGGAATTTCAATGATTTGGAGAGAAGGAAAGAATCACGTGACAGATTGCTATTTCTGCATGACAAACCTCCAAGGTGGGCTTATAAATTTATTTTTCTTAAATATTTTGAAATCCTCGTATGAAACTTGACATAATATTCACCATAATGTAATATTCACCATATATAGCATAATATTCACCATAATGGTAATCATACATTTACATATACATATTGTTATAGAAAATACATTTACACATACATATTGTTATACAAGTTACATTTACATATACAATGATTGTATATTTTCTTTTTCATTCATATTGTCCCCGAAGGGACAATATGAATGAAAAAGAAAGAAATATACAGACTCCATCGACCTATTTCATATCTTACAGACCGCAGCCTTCCCTCACGAGCCGCCACTGTCTGAATGCTTCTTCTATTTCATATGCAAGTTTTATATCCATGTTTCTGTGTTTCTATTTCAGGAGTTAACAAGAAGAATAAACACATTGTTGTATACCCTGACATTCCTTCTGCTATGAGACCTGTACCCGATGGTCCTGGAATTCCAATACCCGACCCACCTCAAACCCTGGACTTCGATGATTCTGATGATGAATCAATGACCAATGCCAATGACCAGTCCCAGTCGTATATACCTCAAAATACCGCTTCAAATGAGCCGAGGCCTCTCAACCAGGCCAAACTTAATGATCTTACCAGGGGTTTAGGACTTTCCAAATTAGCTGCCGAGATCTTGGGCTCACGACTTCGAGAGGACAATTGCTGGCTCCGGGAACAACATTCTCCTGGTATAGGAAACGAGAGGAAGAATTCCGCAAGTTTTTTGCAGTGCACGAAAATACATCTTCCTTAGTGTACTGCTGCAATGTTGAGGGGCTAATCGAATCCTTGGGCCTGCCATATAACGCATCAGAATGGAGACTATTTATAGACTCGTCTAAAGGAAGTTTGAAAGCAGTACTTCTCAACATTGGGAATAGGGTTGCATCAGTCCCTGTAGCACATTCCGTACAACTTACTGAGAGCTACGATAACATGAAAATTTTACTGGATGCTCTCGTATACGACCAACATAACTGGAGAATCTGTGGAGATTTGAAGGTAATACTAATATCATAAGTAAACTATTGCTATTGACTATGTTGTTTTTCCAAAGGTTATTTGAGAGCGTATAAGAACACTTAACTTCCCCACAGAAGTGATACAGTCCAATGCATAGATTTTTTTATCTGATAGAACAAATTCTCTAAATTCTTTAAATATTTTCATTTTTTTTCAGATTGTGGCATTTGTATTGGGAATGCAAGGGGGATACACGAAATACCCATGTTTCCTCTGCAAATGGGATAGCCGAGCGGATGAGAAGCACTATGCACAGCGTGAATGGGCATCCAGAGAGAATTTTGAACCTGGGTCGCATAATGTCGTTTCAGTGCCCCTTGTACCACCAACAAAAATTTTGCTCCCACCACTTCATATTAAGCTGGGCTTGATGAAAAATTTCATCAAATCATTGAATAAGGAGGGTTCAGCATTCCGATATCTCGAGAGTAAATTTCCTCATATATCTGATGCTAAACTAAATGCTGGGGTTTCTGATGGTCCTCAAATTCGAACTTTGATCAAGGATACTCAGTTCGAAAACGCAATGACTCCAACTGAGAAGAATGCCTGGCAGGCATTCAAATCAGTTGTCACTGATTTTCTTGGCAAGCGTAGAAGTCCAGAATACGAGTCCGTTGTCGAAAACTTGATGGAAGCTTTCAAAGTTCATGGGTCGCGCATGTCCATAAAAATGCACTTTTTGTGGTCCCACTTAGACTATTTTCCTGAAAATTGCGGGGATTATAGTGAGGAACAGGGTGAACGATTTCACCAAGATATCAAAATAATGGAAGAGAGGTACCAGGGAAACTGGGATATCAATATGCTGGCGGACTATTGCTGGTGTTTGAAGCGAGACGTGCCCGAAGAAAAACACAGACGGAAAGCCAAAAAAACTTCATTCCTTCCTCAATAAACTTTTTTCCATATTCATTGTATGAATAAAAGTATTTATTCACACAATGTTTTCATTTTTCACGAGTGTTCTTATAATATTACTCGTATCTACAGTGTTTAAGCTAAAAAAATCAATAAATTTGGGGATAAAATTGGACTT
Organism: Bathynomus jamesi; assembly: GCA_023014485.1. NCBI lineage: Eukaryota > Metazoa > Arthropoda > Malacostraca > Isopoda > Cirolanidae > Bathynomus > Bathynomus jamesi. The sequence goes on along the minus strand of JAJOZX010008274.1, from coordinate 108,801 downwards.
ATAACAAATGGCCAATAGAGAAAAAACCTGACCTGATTGAGGAAAACCAATGTCATTTTCGAATTCAGCATGGTCGAATTATATAATATGAGTTGAAAAAACCCTCACAGCAGACAAAACAAATTTCATATGCATACCAGTGTAATCATTGAGGGCCAGAAACCAGGACAGCGCTCAAGCCAACTAATGCGACCCATTGCACTAACTCCCGGAGTGTCAGCATCATCGGTCTTCGGACCACCAACCTCAGTATCCTCACTTCGCTTATAGGAAACTGTGTTACCCACTGAACTACGAACGGTGTGCAGTTGTAATACCAATGCTGAAAAATGGAAACGAAGAAGGTATGACTATAAATACATATAACTGTAATGTGTAGAAAAGCGAAGGGCACCTTAATTTATTTACCAAACAGAACCCCAATTTGAATATAGCGACGCGAACATTGATTGTAAACAGTCTGCAATGAGTCACATTCGAGTAGATGTTCCTCAACTTTACTGAAAGAGGCACAAAAAAGTGCAAAATTTTGCAGGCAGGCAAGTGACATGTGGACATGGGAAGGAAAATGATCATGCAACTCTTTTTTTTAGAGAGAAGTTAGAATGGATAAATACAAGGTTATGTAATAACTGCCTACCTAACTGGATCTCGCAGTTTCTTTCAAACCATCAGCCTCATCCTGACGCTGGTCTCAGAAATAATAATGACCTGCAAACGAGCATGAGGCGATCTCATGCTGGTAGAATGGCAGTGTCACAAGTAGTTTCCTCACAATGGAATAACCTTCCTATTGTAATCAAACATCATCCCATTCCGGTTTCAAATATTGCTTAAAAAGCCATCTTAGTAATCTCAGCACCACATTATACTATAGACCAGTGGTTCCCAACCTTTTCACCACAAAGGACCCCTTTTATTTTTATTTTTTTCCCACGGACCCCATGTTTTTGAAAGATTCCGTCTACCAAACAAACTGTTTTTATTGACTAATAGTTAACTCGTTTTCTCATTTTTCACTATCAAATAAAGGACATATAAGTGAGTATGCAATTAAAATACAGCGTATTAAAAAAGTATTAATAATTCTAGCCAAGAGTGAGGAAACTTGAAATTTTAGCCTGAGCGCCCTTATCGTGGGTAAATGTACGATTTCCATTGGAGCCTCTCAAAATATTGAAAGCTCACGGACCCCCAGTACTACCTTCGCGGACCCCCAGGGGTCCGGGAACCACAGGTTGGGAACCACTGCTATAGACATTCCTGAATTTGAACACCACAATTGGGCACTCTTCATTACTCTCATTGTCACATCTTCGCCTATCGAGCAACCAGTTTAGTGGTACGTTGTAACTGTAAAGACAATTGTATGTGCATATGTATTTATGTATGTACAGTATTTGAGAGTGACTAAGCAGGATATATATTGTCATACAGATGTGTAATTTTTTCTGAATAATTGATGTAATTTTAAAACGTAAGTTTCGCGTAATGTTCACTTTATTTTATTCAAAATTTGGAAGATCTTCAGATATTATTCTCGTATGAACTTATCATTTATACCTTCTTACTATATAGTATATAGAAAAAATAAAAGTAGTATTTATAGTTCTAAGTTAAAAGTTGGTCGATTACACTGGTATGCAACATGTCTGATGTTTCAACATACATAACTGTTTTTCATCAATTCAACTGAATCCAAAAATCATATCCATTTTTCTCATCACGTACAGTTTTCTGGCAAATACCTATCACCCATTTTGTATGGGTGGTATATAGACATACACCCAATTATGCAATGTATGTGTACAATATATACTGTACATAGAATGATTTATTCATTATATTTATATGCAGATAGCATATATATATATATACTGTATATATAAATATAACAATTCCGGTCAGAGTTAGATGTGTTGAAAGAGAAGCTCCTCCCAAAGCCCAGTTACTCGGAAGTAGTTCAGCAAGTCAGATCTCCAGGAAGCGCGTCGGGCAACGAGGGAAACGAAATCCCCGCCCCCAATTCCCCCCCCTGAAGGTGGGGTAAAAACGCAGCATGCAGGGATGGCGGTCAACCCCCCTCCCGTTCAGGAAAGGAACCCTGGTCCCGATTTCACAATGAGGAACAGGGACGGTCCAATGCCAGGAGACGAGGCATCATTGCCCTCTTCCCTACCTCTCACTACAGAGGAGAGGCGTTCGATTACGCCTCGCTCGGTGCGCAGTTCCCCCCTCCCATCGAAGAAGGAAGGGCACGCGCGGTCGTCAGGTTATAAACACCGCTAACAGACCCTCACCAAGCCACAGAGTAGGGGACGGGTCTCCTATCCCTCAAATGTTGTGCCACCCATCCCCGAGGCAGGCGAACCATGCCTCAGGGAGATCGAGGGAGGAGGACGGGTGGGTCACTGTTAACAGGCGCTCTTCCCGGAGGTTTCCTCAACTGGTCTCCGCGGCGAGGCCACCGATTGGGAATCTCACCCTCTTTGTGTCGCGAATTCAGCTCTCGAACGAGGCAAGCGATATTCGATACATGATGGAAGAAGTCATTGGTAAACACAGTATATTGTTAGTTAATAAACTAAACACAAAATTTCCGTATTATAACTCATTTAAAGTAATAATTAAAGGTGTAAATTCGCATTTCAACCGGTATAATATGAGTCAGTGGCCAGACTGTATTATTGTTAAGGAGTTTATTCACTTTTCCAGGAGATTTGATAACAGGCAAAATAATAATAATAATAATAATAATAATAATAATAATAATAGGCGCCCTAACGGTAATGCCTGAAAGTTGTTCTGTGTATAATAATAATCTTACTAATAATAAATTTTCTATCAGTCATGGCGGATAACTTGTTGAAAATAGTCTCATATAATGTAAGGTCAGTGAGGAATTCAACTGTAGATGTTCATAAAATCTGCGACAGTACAGATTTGATACTCCTGCAGGAGCACTGGCTACCTAAGCAAGAGCTAAAATTCCTCTCTACCATCCATGATGACTTTATGTACCATGCGTCATCAGCAGTAGACTTGTCAGATGAATTAATGTACGGTAGGCCTTTTGGTGGTGTTGCTTTCTTAATAAGGAAAAATTTGTCAGAACATAAAATTTTTAACAAGCGATAATGTAAGGTTGTTAGGCATTGAATTACAAGTGAACAATGATTGCATATTAATTGTAAACTGGTATTTACCATACAACAACGGCAGTAATCTAGATGAATACATTGATTTGCTGTACAAAATTAAGTCATTATCAGATAACCCAAAATATTCTCACTGTATAATAATGGGGGACTTTAACGCGCATGTGAACTCGGAATTCTTTGTAGAATTGGATAACATGTGCGAGTCGGCCAATTTAAGTATAAGTGATGTAGATGTATTAGGGGTAACCAGTTGTAATTTTACATACATTAGTGATATGAGTCATACCACCAGGTGGATTGATCATTGTCTCACTAGTAATAATCTAAAGGATCGAATTGTTAGAGTTCATATTCTGCATGATTTCCTTCTTTCTGATCATTGACCATTAGAAATATTAATTAACTTTACCAATTTATGCGCAACACGACTTAACAATAGGCTGACCATACGTACCGTTTTGAACGGGACAGTACCGTTTTTTTTTTATTTCCTGGCCGTCCCGTCGTTTTAATAAAAATGTCAATTTTGTCCCGGTTTATGTACTTACTTTTTCATGAATACAGAATATTACATAACCTCCGTCCCTTTTTTGCCATCCCAATGTCCCGTTTTTGTCTCAGAAAATATGGTCAGCCTACATGTTAACAAGAACTCAATAGGTAAGATAATCGCGTCGATTGGTCTAATGTTAATATGCAACAGAGAATAGAATACAAAGACAGAACAAGTCACCTCTTTAATAATTTAGAAATTTTGCATCTTGCCTGTAGTAATCGTTGCTCAAATGATTTTCACTGTAAACTCATAGATAGGTATTATGTAAGATAATATCCCTGTTAAGAGAAGCAGGAAGCCCCCTGATTAAATCTTACAACTATCATACTAAGATTATTCCTGGATGGAATGATTTTATTGCCTCCCTGAAGAGGGAATCGAAAAACGCCTATGATTTTTGGTGCTTTCATGGTAGACCCAGATTAGGACCTGTATACATGAATATGTGTAGAAGTAGGGGTCAGTATAAGGCGGCCACAAGGCGATGTAAACAGGAAGAAGAGTCTATTCGAGCATCAAAAGCCTGTGAAGCTTGCATAAATAACGATAAAATTTTGGAAATTTGTTAAGAATCAAACGGGTGTCAAAAATGTCCTCCCTCCGACAATCGATGGGATGTCGGGGGAGGATGAAATTGCAAAGCTGTGGAAAAACCACTACTCTAACATTCTTAACAGTGTGAGTAGGGATAATCTTAAGATAGATTGCAGCGAAACGACTGTGGGAGGGACAGGGAAAAAATACTTTGATATCGGTTTCTGAAGTAAAGAGGTTAATTAAAGAGTTAAAGACTGGTTCTGCGTCAGGGATAGATGACTTATCGAATGAGCACTTAAAATATGCCAATGACGTGGTATGTCTGCATATATCATTCTCCTATCAGCCATGCTTGCTCATAGCTATATCCCTGCAGAGTTCATGAGGGTATATACAGTATCTTGCCCCTGGTCAAAAATAAGTACGGAGACATTCTGTCCAGCAATAATTACAAGCTTATTGCTGTCGCTTCCTGCTTCTCGAAACTACTAGAAAAACTCTTGTTACTCCGATTAAATGATTTCCTATGGACATCTCCTAATCAGTTTGGTTTTAAAAGGTCCCACTCAACTGACCTGTGTATCTATTACTTAAAGAAACAATATCTAAATACATTGACAGTAATCCAACTATTTATAGCTGTTTCCTAGATATAAGTAGGGCATGATAGGGTGAACCACAGTATTTTATTTGAAAAACTGGAAGACAGGATGGTTCCCATGTACATATTAAATTTATTGAAATTTTGGTATTCCCACCAATCTTTCACCGTTAGGTGAGGCAATGTATTATCCGAGTGTTTTGGCTCTTCTTACGGGGTGAAACAAGGCTCCTTGCTCTCCCCTATGCTGTTTAATGTGTATATTGCCGGATTAATTGCTTCACTTAATGAGGCAACAGTGGGATGTTGTTAGACAACACAAAGATAAATAACTTAGTTTATGCCGATGATATGGTGTTAATAAGTCCTTCTGTTAAAGGTCTGGGTCGGCTACTAAAAGTCTGCGAAGTGTATTCGCATAAACATGATATTCTTTTTAATGTTACAAAACCTGAGGTTATGCAATTTCATCCTAAAAGCTGTAATCAGCCAGCTGATATAAGGTTTAAAATGAATGGTGAAGTAATTGAGGAAGTACAAGAGTTTAAGTATTTGGGTCAAACTATTACCAGCTCTTTGAGTGATGACTCGGATATAAGAAAACAATCTCGAAGCCTGTGTGCTAAAGCGAATATGACCATAAGGAACTTTCAATTCTGTACAAGTGAAGCTAAAGACACTCTCTTTCGTACTTTCTGCAGTATATATACGGACAGCAACGCTGGGTGAATTATAAAAAAGGTTCTGGCAGATCCCTAAACTTGCTGTACAACAGGTCTTTTAGACTCTTACATAAATTACCCCCGAGATGCTCAGCTTCGCAAATGTTTGCTACCCGCAATGTCCCGAGCTTCTCGGAGGTAACAAGAAGTGTTCAATACAGTCTAATGCAAAGAATTAAAAAATCAACCAACCCGATTATCCAAGCTATCCATGAGTCCTGCGGTTTATCCTCTACGCAATGGAATTCTTGGTAAGAAAACGTCTGTCTGTAGCTCTACTTAACTTTGGCATTACAGTATTATTTCTAATGAATTGTACATATTTGTATCCTTAGTATATGAAGTGTCATTGTACGGTGGACCCCCGAGTTACGAGGACAATCCGTTCCAGTCAAACGCTCGTTAGTAGAAAATTTCATATGTCGGACCGTGTTTAACATGTAAATGGCCTAATCCGTTCCAAATCCCAAATTTCCTCCCTATTTCTTAATAAATATGCATATACTGTATGTATATTTAATAAAAATTAATAAAATACATAATATGTGTACAGTACAGTGTATATATTAGTTAATAAAAATTAATAAAATAATTTGTGTGCAGTACTTACCCTACCTTGAGTTAAAGTTGGTGTACGGTACTAAGTAAAAATCCGTGTCGAAAATCCAAATCCATGCATAGTCGTCATGTGAGGTCAGGCCGGAAACAGCAGGGACGGGTCACTGCTTAGAGGGGGTCATCCGACATGATAATGTTCTCGCTTGACACTCGTAGGTCGCAAATTTTCTCGGAACTCGAACCAGATTTTAACATGAGGTCGCCTCGTATGTCGAAATTTCGTTAGTCGAACCCCTCGTAACTAGGGGGTCCACTGTATTAATAATATTTGTCATATGGACTATAGTCTGCCAATAAACCTTTTCATTTATATATATATATATATATATATATATATATATATATATATATATATATAATATGGTTCTAGGACAGTTCATACCAGGACAGCTCATACCAGGACAACTCATACCCAGACAACTCATACCCGGACAACTCATACCTAGGACAACTCACACCTAGGACAACTCATACCTAGGACAACTCATACATAGGACCAGAAAAAAAAATGAAAAATTAATGAAAACATTTATTTTGTAAAATTAAAAATTAAATTTAAACATTTAAAATTCATGCAAGTTATATACAGTATATATTATATATATATATATTATATATATATATGATACCACAGACCGTGCATGGAACAAGGAACTCTTCTGGGATAATTAAATCCACTATAGTCTGAATAAGTAATGGTAAATGACAAATACCATAGTTTTTCTTTTCATGATGCAAGCCCGACGTGGGCAACGGGTCTCTCGCAAAGAGGTCCCATAGATATAGCTTCCCTCACCAGCTATCTGCAAAGCAGACAGGATCCAGCTTTGGGACATGGATCTAGGGTTTAAAGCAGCCTAGCCCCACTACATTTAGAACCTCAATATAAGTAAAAGACTCGTTGCATTCACGTCGGATTGAATAAATCAAAGAAAAAGGGGCAACGAGTCTTTTACTTATATTGAGGTTCTAAATGTAGTGGGGCTAGGCTGCTTTAAACCCTAGATCCATGTCCCAAAGCTGGATCCTGTCTGCTTTGCAGATAACTGGTGAGGGAAGCTATATTTATGGGACCTCTTTGCGAGAGACCCGTTGCCCACGTCGGGCTTGCATCATGAAAAAGAAAAACTATGGTATTTGTCATTTACCATTACTTATTCGGACTATAGTGGATTTAATTATCCCAGAAGAGTTCCTTGTTCCATGCACGGTCTGTGTGTATCATAAAAAACTCAGGGAACCATTGGGTTCATTGAATGCCCAGTTAGGTCAACTGTACGCCCTTGACGATTGGTTAGGTTTAGTCGTGATATTTTCGTTAAAACTAACGAAAACATCACGACTAAACCTAACCAATCGTCAAGGGCGTACAGTTGACCTAACCGGGCATTCAAATTTTATCTTATGTAAATAATGGTTCTCTATTTATTATATGTTTGCAATAAATAATAAATTTGTTGTTATTGTTTTCTTATCTTATTTTGGTTAATTTGCAGAGTTTAAACTTTCGGGGTGGGTATAGATGAAAAGATCAACATTGGGGTGGTAATTGTTGAAGAGAGTATGAGTTGTCCTAGGTATGAGTTGTCCTAGGTATGAGTTGTCCCGGTCTGAGTTGTCCGGGTCTGAGTTGTCCGGGTATGTGTTGTCCTGGTATGAGCTGTCCGGTCACGATATATATATATATATATATTGTGTGTGTGTGTGTGTGTGTGTGTGTGTGTGTATGCCTGTGTTAAACACAGACCGTGCATGGAACAAGGAACTTTTCTGGTAAATTACATCCACTATAGTTCGAATAAGTAATGCTAAATGACAAATACTATAGTTTTTTCCTTTTTCATGATGGAACGCCCAACGTGGGCATCGGGTTACTCGCAAAGAGGCCCCAAAATATAGCTTCCCTCACCAGCTATCTGCAAAGCAGATAGGATCCAGCTTTGGGACAGGATCCCACATTGGGCGTTCCATCATGAAAAAGGAAAAAACTAGTATTTGTCATTTATCATTACTTATTCGAACTATAGTGGATGTAATTTCCCAGAAGAGTTCCTTCTTTCATTAGGGTGTGTCAATTTTAGGGAGAAAAGTGAAATCTTTAGATTTTCAAAGACTACTAGTGACAAAATGATGCATTTTTATGTGCTAAATCGAAATATGGCTTTAAAATCCAGATTTGACCACTCCTAGCTACTTATTTGAAGTTGAAGTTTACGAAAAATCAGCAATTTTTGCAAGTATTTTTTTTATTGTATATAACTACATTTTACATACATTACAATTAAAAACATTTTGACTGTATTTCAATATTAAAACTTAGAAATATAGATAGGTTTCTTGAACTTTGCCAAGGATGCCATATATAACTACATTTTACAGACATACAATTAAAGACATTTTGATTGTATTTCAATATTAAAACTTAGAAATATAGATAGGTTTCTTGAACTTTGCCAAGGATGCTATGCCTGCCTTGCTCTTGTTCCTGGACATGAGCTCCCTACTGGACACCTGGCCACTGATGTACGCCTCCCTCCTCTCTTGTGAGTAAACATGTTGTGCTGTTTCAGTTGTCATCCTTACACACCTCTCTGCTGACTGTGTGTGAGGGCCATACAGGAACTTCCATTGGTCTATCCAGAAACTCCTTGATTGCAGCAGTGGTGAAGGAGCAGGTCAGAGGAGGCTCAGTCACGCCAGAGTTCTAGTCAATAAGCTCCGAGAGTTTGGTGGCATCTGGGTTGATGTCAGGAGTCTTCCTGGGTCTGACACTGCAGTCTTCTACCTGTGTGTCTTCATCTCCTTCACCTCTGATTTCCAGTATCCTCTTCACTGCCTCCCTCCTCTCCTCCTCCACCTCACTGCACAGCATGGCCTGGAGCACAGCCTCAGAGTGTGCATACCAGGCTGATCTCTTCACTGTAGGTATCACTATTCCTATCACCTCCTTCTTCTGACTTCTGAGCAGCTCCAACTGGTACAGTACATGCCTGGCACCCTCCACCCAGCTGTGATTTAATTTCATGTTGAACCAGTTTGGCATGTAGACTCCCACTATGAATTCCACAATTATGCTCAGATTCTTCAGGTTCCTACCCTTCAGCCCATGTTTGGAAATCCACAATCTGCAGAACCTTAGAGCCGTGGTAACCCACCTACTGTGACAGACTGGCCCAATCTCCAGGAGAGCTAGACTCTGAGGTACCTCTCCCGATCTGATGGCAGTGATGATTCTGTAGCCATATGATTCGTCTGTGCTGAAGTCCTTGACTACCTCCTGACTGAGATGGGGTAGAGGAGGACCAACAGTGATCCTCGTGAAGTTTGGGTTGATCTCCAGCTCAGTGGCAGTATCTAACATCTTCCCTAGGGGCCCAGACCACTTCTTGTTGCGCAATGTCTTGCCATCCAGTGCAGTCACCAGGTGTCTGAGACTCAGCTCCCCAGTGTGCAAGTCACAGACAATCCACACCAACTTCCTACTAAGCTTGGCCTCCGCATAATGCATTACTCCTCCATCCCAGCCAGTATTCACATTAGTACTGTCACCTCCTATGGCCAAAAGGGTCTGGTCTGCTCCTCTCTCTCTTAGCCAGTTCACTAGATGATCAGCAATGACCTCAGCATGACTTCTCTCCTTTGCAGCTTCCTCTGGTACAAAATGCCACAAATATTTCCCACTTGGTTCATTGCACACTGTGTAGTGTTATTTCTTAATGAGGCTAGGAAACTGCCTGTCACTGCCCTCAGCTTCCATCATCACTTTGGTGTCATCTCTTTTCCCATCAAAGAAGATACAGGTGATGCCATTTTCCCTAATCTCTTCATCAAACTTCTTGACCAGCTACTTAGTCAGTCTCCCCTGAGCCCTCCTCACCTTGTTGTGGTCAATCACCAGTGCTGTGTCAAACTCTGTGATATAACTCTGTTATAGGTACAAGACTTAATTATTCAAAGTAATGACAATTTCATATATCTATCATATCAAAATATACATAAAGTTTGGGTCACACATAACATTTCGAATAATTTGAATTACACAATATTTACATTACGAAGTAATCAAAATTTTCAAAAAGGAGGGAAAACGCATTCACAATCAAAACTCGAGCATTTGTGACTATGTGAAACTTAGAAACCATACTGCACACCAAAATAACCAAAGTTGACCGCACATATCAATGGCACATTAATATATGATGCTACAGTCATATTTAGGTTATATTTCAAACCTTTATGGTCAAATATAAGTAGGTAAATGGCTTTTTTAAACAACACTAAAGATATTTCTAAGTTTGCTAGATAATATGACATCATTTGAGCATTAGCAGTTTTTGAATTGTTGACTGTGTTTAACATATAAGTTTCTCAGGGGACCATTCTGAGTTTGTGTATATTAAACGGACGTGTTATGTGCCTTGAAAAGTGGACGCTCAATGTCCCGGTTGAGGTTTAAGTTTTGTTTTTTTGGCTAAAAATACAATAGTTACCCCTTTTTCTATGATTTATTCAATCCGACGTGAATGCAACGAGTTTCTTGCGTATATTGAGGTCCTGAATGTAGTAGGCTAGGTGTAAGCTGTAAACCCTAGATCCTGTCCCAAAGCTGGATCCTATCTGCTTTGCAGATAGCTGGTGAGGGAAGCTATATTTTGAGGTCTCTTTGCGAGTAACCCGGTGCCCACGTTGGGCTTTCCATCATGAAAAAGGAAAAAACTATAGTGTTTGTCATTTAGCTTTACTTATTCGAACTATAGTGGATGTAATTTCCCAGAAGAGTTCCTTGTTCCATGCACGGTCTGTGTTTAACATAAGTTTCTCAGGGAACCATTCTGAGTTTGTGTATGTATATATATATTTGAAAAGCTAGGCTGCAACATGAGTCTAAAGGTTCACTTCTTTCACTCGCATTTGGACTATTTTCCTGAAAACTTGGGTAGTGTGAGTGAGGAACAAAGAGAAATGTTCCACCTGGATATCAAGACTATGGAAAACTGATGAGTGGGTAGTTGGGAGGTAACGAAAATGGTTCACTGAGTAGGTAGGTAGTTAATCTAACAATCATTAAATTCCTTTTATGTCAATAACTGGGTGGATGAAACCAATTGGTTGCTCACCAGAGTTATTCTCCACACTAGTATTTATATACTGTGTGGGAGGAGCGTGCTCGGTAATGGAGATACATTACCGCTCAACCAACCGAGGAATAAACCAAAACAACGCTGGTACAAGAAGCCCCGCGAAGAGGAGAACAAAAGGAGAACAGAACGAAAACGAAGAACGGGGCGAGAGGACGTACCAGCAAAGTGCGCTCTCGAAAACATAACCGGAGAAGGGAGACACTCCGATAACAAAAAGTAAGTGACTAATTGAGTTTTTACACCAAAGTTAATCTCATTAAATTAAGCTGGGTCAGACAAGTTAGGCCTACATTGTGGCCTAAGACCCAGCATCAACTCATAGCTTAACAAAGGTGAAGGTAGATTGCCCTAACCTAATTCTTGTGAGGAATCCTACTGTGGACCTCAATTTATCTGCCCGCTCTGGACCATTTCCGGAATCTCTAGGCTGACCCCTCTAGGCTAGACTTGATCTACTCTATAGTTAGACTGGAGATATAAGGGGTGGGTTAATTGTGGACCAATTCATACAGAGCATTTTTCGCATTGGTGGTCCGTGTGTGGGGAATTTACAAACCTTAAGCTTACTTAACAAAAATTGCAGAATTAGGCTAAATAGCCTAAGTCTAGCCTAAGCCTAAGCTAATCAAGCCTAATTAGGTCTACAACCTAGGGCCTAACTAGGAAACATTTACATTAAAGGAGTCTCATTCTCTTATAAGCTTAGACCTGAGTGACACACAAGTACTTGGGGGGGATTAAACCAAATTTGAACTTGACTGTTTTGTCTGTGCTCTCTCTTCTCTGGTAATTTCTTCTTGTCCTCTATTTCATTACGATCCCCAGTTAAACAATTTTGACTTAGACATGGACAGTGCAGAATTGAAAAAGTTAAAAAAGAAAAGGGGGGCAAAGTTGGGAGCTGTTACAAAGGCTGTGAACACTTTTAACAATATTACACAACCAGGTAAGAAAATATAGAGTGTGTAATTATTAAATTAGAAATTAAAAAGAAGGAAATAATAGCCATTAATGAGAGTATTTCAGAGTTAGTTGAATCCGAAATGGCTGAAGAACAATTGATAGACCTTTACGCTGATGATGATGATCAGGTAAGCTCAATTGAACAGCAAATAAGGGAACTACGGTCTCGGTTGACTGACTTAACACCAAAAAAACCTAATTCTGATTTTAATCAAAGTAGGGCTAACCTTCAACAAAATTTAAGTGGCATGCAAAATCCTGAGTCACAAGAATTGAGGGCTCAGTTTACCCATTTTGCAAATACCAACATTTGAAGGGGACACGGTACAATTCCATCTTTCATTGACAAATTTGAGAATTTAATAGGTAATAAACCTTATATTTCAACTGTTGAAAAGTTAGTTACTTAACTAGTTCCCTTAAAGGCCCAGCCTATAACCTGATAGCCTATTTACCAGCCGTAGGGGATTCATATGAAGTAGCTATTGATCTTTTAAAACGTAATTACGTTAATAAAGATGTGATTATATATGAATTATCTCAACAAATTTTTGAATTTGCACCCATAAAAGATAACCATAGTGATATGGAAAATTTTTATACAAAATTAGAAGCTATTATAGGACAACTGGTTAGCAATGAGATAGATATTAAAACTTCATCTTGGCTTATACAAAGCATAGTACTTAGGTGCCTTCCTTCGAGGGTTAAAGATAATTTAATTCTAAAGACGGGAGAAAATTATCCTAATTTAGCACAAATAAGACAACACTTCCCCAATATCCTAACTAATTACAACTTGAGAGATTTTCCAACACATAAGACCCAGACTATGGATAAACCAAAGACTGTTCCCAGAGACCAACTAGCTACAGCCAAACAGACAAAACTTGATACTGTAGAATCAAATGTGACCAACTACAAAACACGAACACCTACATTACAGAACTTTAATGTAACTGCTGCCTCAACTTACACACCATATTGCAAATTTTGTGCAAGTAATGAACACAGTAGTACTGGGTGTGACAATATTCAGATTTTAACCAAAGGGCTAAAAGATGTGAACAGTTGAACCTGTGTAAAAAGTGTACTGGCCAGGGACATTATAAGAAAGACTGTAAATCTAGGTTAAGATTCAAGTGTAAGTTTTGTAAAAGTTTACGACATGTCTCATCAATGTGTGATTCACCAAATGTCCAAATAATAGTACTCAAACTCAAAAGATACCTCCCCCAAACAAAGGTAATCAAGAAAATGCCACTTTCATGGGACATTCTGCTTGTTCAAACAATGTAACAAGAAACACTGAGATTCTTTTACCAACTATTACTTTGGACTTAGTGAATAGTGAGGGTAGTACCACTCCAGTGAGATGTCTTATAGACTGTTGTTCTCAACAAACATTTGTTTCAAAAAATGTAGTTAATAAATTGGGTTTGACACCAAACCCGAATGAACAAAACCTCAATATTGCGTCCTTTGTTAAGGATAACTCGGACAAAATAGCTATAAGACAATTGACCTGGAACTACATTTAGAAAGTAAATTCAAGAAAATTGAAGCAGTTATTATTTCTAAAGTAGGACAAACAAACTGGTTATACCCAAACTAGAACAAACCATAAATCATTTGAAAAAACACTACAAAATAGCTGATAGACATATCACTAACAACACAATAGCTAACATTGAAATGCTAATAGGGGCAGATTATATTAATCTTATTCATAAGGGCATAGTAGAGATAGGTAATGGTATAGCTATTCAGACTCCATCAGGGATAGCCCCTTTGGGTGACCTATCAGAATACAACCTAGACCTAAACCAAAACAGTGCATGACCAACAAATACTATGTGCCTCAACTCAGTCCTACATAACACCTGTAAGAATAGCAACACTTTGAATAATATTATCTCAACTGAGAACATTAATTCATCATTATCAAATGAAACTTTGGATGAGGCAATTCAAACTTTATGGTTGCTAGAATCTGTGGGTATACATGACACACATCAAACTTCAGAAGATCAGTTAATGGTAGAAAGATTTGAAGACACCATTCAGTGTAAAGACAATAGTTATTTTATTGAGTTACCTTGGAAAATAAATTGTCCAACTTTAAGAGATAATCTCAAAGTAGCTAAAGGACATTTATATAAAGTAATGAAAAAACTCAAACAAGAAAATAATGTAAAAATATATAATGATGTCTTCAAAGAACAGCTACAGAAAGGCTTCATTGAAGAAGTAACAGATAACCCTTTTAAAAAAGATGGTTGTCATTATTTAACCCACAGGGGGTTTATCGACAAGATGCCCCAACAACAAACTCAGAGTAGTATATAATTGTAGCCTCAAAGACAGTGATAAACACAGTTTGAATGATTGCTTGATTGAGGGTCCTAATCTCATTTCTGACCTTGTGAAGATCTACTGAGGTTCAGGTTAGACAAATATGCTGTACAAAGTGACATTTCGAAGGCATTTTTGAGAATAAATCTTAAAAATGAATATGATAAGAACCAACTTAGGTTCTTATGGTTCAAGGATCCATTTGATTTGAATAAAGGGTTCATAACCTATAGATTTAATGTTGTGTTGTTTGGAGCCAATTGCTCACCTAGCCTATTAGCATTGACAATTAAACATCATTTAAACCAGTTTAATAACTCTCTAACATTGAACTTCCTTAAGGAACATTTTTACGTAGACAATCTAATAGGCTCAACGACAACAAAATCTGAATTATCTGAAGTCTATGAACACTCTCAAAACATTATGCAACAAGGTAACTTTGAACTTAGAGAGTGGATTTCAAATAATGAGGATTTAAACAAAAAGATTTTAAAAGATAATAATGGTCTTACTGAGCCATCAGACAGAGTTAAAACTTTAGGTATGAACTGGTATTTGGATGCAACTTCTAACAGTCATGATTCAATCTGTACTAAAGGTTTTAAACTTGATGAGGAAGCAAATACTAAAAGACAAATATTATCAGAGGCTTCCAAAATTTTTGATCCTATGGGTCTATTCCTGCCTTCAACAATAAAATCAAAGATTCTCCTCCAAGAAATTTGGAGGACAAATGTTGGGTGGGATGATCCAATAACAAATGAAATCAAAAATCTTGGAAGAAGTTAGCTACTGATTTAACAAAGTGCAGAACATTAAAATTCAAAGGTGCTGTGGGTTTAGGGATAAGCCCCAGAGGCTTCAGTGTTTGCTGATGCAAGCACACAAGCTTATGGGTGCTGTGCGTATCTTGTAAGCCCTACAGAAAGTCATCTAATTTATGCAAAAGGGAAAGTTGCACCTCTCAAACCTACCCGAACCATACCTCAATTGGAACTATTGGCTGCTACATTAGCCATTAAAACCATTTCATTGCTTAAGGATGCTTACTATGATGTGTTCATAACTAATATCCACGTCTGGCTTGACAGTCAGATTTGTCTTGCATGGATACGGAATGATAGCATTAATAGTAAGAATATCTTTGTAAAATAGGCTAAAAGAAATAGCTGACGCTAATGAAAGCCTACAAGTAAACTTTCACTATGTTCCAACTAAACAGAATCCAGCAGACTTTCTGACCAGAGGTTTATCCTACAAGTTGTTGAAGTCAAACAAAACTTGGTTTATGGGACCTAAGTGGCTCTGTAATACAGACCAATGGCCTGTGGAACAAGTTAACTTGACATTAAATTTAATCTTTTCAAATGAAAAGGTTGAACCAATCACTAATTATGAAAAGTATTCTGATTTCAACAAACTTGTTAGGGTGACAGCCTACTGTTTGAGGTTTGCTCACAACTGTTTAGCTACAATTAACAAACAGCTAAATAAAAATAATCATAATTATACAGAGGTTGCAACCCAATACTGGATAGGCCAAGCCCAACAAAAAGAGTACAATAAAGAGTTAGAATTCTTAACTAATGGAAACAAACAAAAGAACCTGTACCATCAGTAGTTGTGGATCTAAACTTGTTCAGGGATGAGGAAGGCCTTCTAAGGTGTAAAGGGAGATTAGACAAATCAAAACTGTCATACAAAAGCAAAAATCCAATCCTTTTACCTAGATTTAGCTATTTGACAACATTAATAATCAGAAAACACACAATGATGATATCATATGGGGGTACCACAGACACTAACTACATTAAGAAAAACTTATTGGATACCCAAGGGAAGATCACTGTTAAAACAGTCCTGAGTGAGTGTGTCACATGTAGGCGTATTCATGCTAGGCCCTATAGGAAACCAAATCCTCCTGCTTTGCCAGAGGAGAGAGTTACTCTCAACAGACCCTTTGAGACTGTAGGCATTGACTATACAGGAGCATTGACTGTAGGGGTGGGTGACACTGAACAAAAAATGTACATTGTACTGTTTACATGTGCAGCCTCACGAGCTGTTTATTTGGATGTTGTGGAGGACCTAACAGCAGAATCTTTTGTTGCTTTCTTTAAGAGATTCTGTGCACGACATTCAGTACCCAAGACAGTTTTGGACTGACAATGCTACATATTTCAAAGCTGGTGAACAAGTCATCCACGACTGTTAAGCAATGAAATCACACAATTATATATACAAAAATACAAACATAAAGTGGAAGTATATTCCGGTTGCCTCTCCTTGGTATGGTTCTATCTGGGAGAGGAATATACAGACAGTAAAGAATTGCTTGAAGAAAGCAATTGGCAAAAAACAGATACACTTATTTGGGTTACTCACTCTCCTGGCTGAGATTGAGACATCATTAACAATAGACCACTCACTTTGTGAGTGACAACATTAATGACCCAGAACCATTAACTCCAAATCATTTGATTCGGGGAGAACAAGTTAGTCTCCTGCCGGACTACAATATAGACTCTTCAGAAGACCCAAACTGGACTCAACGACATGATGAGCTCCAGACTAAGTTACAACATTTAACTAGAGTTAAAGCTCATTTCATTAAACAGTGGAAAACTGAGTACTTGATGGGTCTAAGGGAGAGACATAAACAAATGACTAAGAAGGATTGGTCTGACACAATTAAGGTAGGGGACCTTGTTCTCATACATGACAGTACTCCAAGACAATACTGGCCTCTGGCTAGAGTTTCAGAACTCAGACCAGGGCAGATGGGGTAACAAGAGTGGTCAAATTAAGGACTTCAACGGGTGACACAACAAGAGACATTTCTCTTTTGTACCCTTTAGAGTCTGGACCCAAAACAATGGACTTGGAGAACCTTCTCCACTGACAGTAACAACTGGAGACACTGAACTTCCAGTAACTATTCCTTTGACGTAGGAGTGGTAACGCATCCTACTACAACATTGACAGACACAAGACCTCAGCGACAAACAGCATTAAAGGCGCGACTATTTTTACAACAAAATAGATGCTGGGGAATTGTAATTTTATCTTCTAACTTTCATTTTTCTTTTCTATTAAAGACCATAGACAGTTTCATCCTATGGATGTATATTTTATCTTCTAATTAAATGCTACACCTTCTCCATGAGAAGGTGAGGATAGCACTGTTAATCAGATTAACAGGCATTTACAGTTAAATAGTTAGCTAGTCTACACTCAGACAAAAATTGGTGACATTGACACCAAAATTTTTATCTCCCGGGGCCCCCAGTATATGGAAAACTGATGAGTGGGTAGTTGGGAGTAACGAAAATGGTTCACTGAGTAGGTAGGTAGTTAATCTAACAATCATTAAATTCCTTTTATGTCATAACTGGTGGATGAAACCAATTGGTTGCTCACCAGAGTTATTCTCCACACTAGTATTTATATACTGTGTGGGAGGAGCGTGCTCGGTAATGGAGATACATTACCGCTCAACCAACCGAGGAATAACCAAGACAACGCTGGTACAAGAAGCCCCGCGAAGAGGAGAACAAAAGGAGAACAGAACGAAAACGAAGAACGGGGCGAGAGGATGTACCAGCAAAGTGCGCTCTCGAAAACATAACCGGAGAAGGGAGACACTCCGATAACAAAAAGTAAGTGACTATTGAGTTTTTACACCAAAGTTAATCTCATTAAATTAAGCTGGGTCAGACAAGTTAGGCCTACATTGTGGCCTAAGACCCAGCATCAACTCATAGCTTAACAAAGGTGAAGGTAGATTGCCCTAACCTAATTCTTGTGAGGAATCCTACTGTGGACTCAATTTATCTGCCCGCTCTGGACCATTTCCGGAATCTCTAGGCTGACCCCTCTAGGCTAGACTTGATCTACTCTATAGTTAGACTGGAGATATAAGGGGTGGGTTAATTGTGGACCAATTCATACAGAGCATTTTTCGCAAGACTATGGAAAAAAGATACCAAGGAAGGTGAGATGTCAACATGATGGCAGACTACTGCTGGTCTCTGAAACGGGAAGGCTCGAAAGAAATGCAGCACAAGAAGCGAGCAAAAAAACGACGATTTTCTCCTACTAATCAATCATGATTGATCTATTATGTATCAATTAAGTAATTTTGTACTATTGGAAATTTAGTTGTCTTATACATACTATGAATATATGTTACTTATATTTTGTGAAAAACCCTGACGTGATACATAGAAATGGTTGTGAAATTTGAAATCAACATGGCAAAATTGTATAAGATTATGTAATAGAAACTGTAGTTTATTTACTTTCGTTCTGAGTTTAAAACTGCGTTTATTATCTGGATGCGAATTCTTAACTTCATTCACTTGTTTATTTGTATCGAATTTGTGGTTAATGATTAATTGTTTAGTAATTATTATTGCGGCTCCCTGTGGTGAGTTACTTTGCAGGTTTTTTATATCGTTATAGTTCCAAAAGAACGTTGATTATTTGGGTCTGAACTTATAATTTTTAGGACTGACTTATTTGTCTCGTATTTGTCGAATATTTCTGGTCAAAAGCATTAATATTTACTGATACATTCTTGTGGAATTAGTCAGGCACGTGCCGATAACTGAAATAGGTTGTACGTTTCTGTCGTTGTAAGTTCAAAGGAATTTTGGTTCTCCAAATGGTGCCATTAATTTATAATTTCTTTCAGTGATGCATTTCTCTCTCATTTGTCGAATATTTCCAGTCAGCAATAGTTAGTTAATAGTTATTGCTACTTTGCGGAAATATCTTGGGTTTCCTTGTAGCTATGTCAAGATGAAAGTTTTTATCATTGTAGGTTTAACCTACAAGGACAATGATTAGTAGTTCTCGAGATTGCATTTATGGTGTGCATATCAAAAGCTTTAATTTCAATTTATTACGACAAAAATACAAATAAACAATACGAGATCAAAAATATTTCGTCAGTACCTTTACTAGATCAGGAACAGTAACAAAATTAAAAATTTTAAATTAGTTAACCTCTTCAATAATTTTTTCTATAATGAAAATGGACAATCAAAGAAAAAATATTTTTGTTGGTAAACTTTTATATATATATATATATATATATCTAATATATTGGGAATTTTTTTTTGCTTGTGTATTTAACTCATTTACTTTGTAATCTCCGTCTATTTTTTTGTTTCTCCTTGAAGATGTGAGTATATCACGAAAGCGCTCGGACTTCGTGTTTCCTTTTCCTTTTCCCTGTGGTTGTTTGCTTATATATATATATAAGGTCATATGACGGAGGGGGACCTACAGCTTTACGTGGTATCCGAACCACGGGTCGCTAATAATCTGGGCGCAAGGACGGTCTCCCATCCAACACTACCAGACCCATGTCGCTTAACTTCGCGTGTGTGATATATATATATATATTATATATAAGCAAAAAAAACAAGGAAAAGGAAACACAAAGTCCGAGCGCTTTCGTGATATATTCACATTATCAAGGAGGAACAGAAAATAGACGGAGATTACAAAGTATTTGAGTTAAATAGACAAGCAAAAAATTCACAATTGGCACCTCAAATTAAAGGCCTTAAAGCCCTCTAAAAATATTTTTTTCAAATTGTAACATAATCTGTAGGCAGCTAAATAACTGAATAAAAATATATACTATGATGAATTAGACAAAAAGAAAACCAATACAGAGAACAAAAATTATATAATGGTTATTAGAAACTGATATTAATTAAAACAGGCAATTAATAGGCAAGAATTTAATGAAAAACAAATAGATGACGTAGATAACAAATAGAAAACATAATCTGTAGGCTGATTAATTACTATACAGATGAAATTAGACAAACACCAGTACAGAAAACCTAAAAAAAATATATAATGGTTATTAACACAATATTTAATTGAAATAGGAAAAATAAAATGCCCGAAATAATGAAAACAAGGAAAGTTTGCCATCGTCTTACAGTTATTTACAAAATTTCAACAAACAATCTGAAAAAAAAAAAAAAAAAAAAAAAATTGTTATCCCAACAGCAACCCACTTCAAATATCAATAAACCACCAGCAACCAAAGATTATACACGAAAGAAATATTACAATTAAAATAGACACATAAGAATGTTAACAGTTTTACAATAATATTATTTATTAACCAGGGCAAACCATAAGAGGCAAAAAATGCAATTAAGAAAACAGTAGGCCATCGCCAACTTACTGACAATGTACGAGTCTAATTTGTACAACCCAGGGTAATATTAAAGACCAAATCCGCATTATCTTGATCACACTTGATTCCAATATATTTCTGCTAACAATAGATTTACTAAACCTTAATTTGGAAGCATTTTTCCAATCAATGGGGGTGAGAATCTCTTACGTGAATGAAAATGGCGTTAGATTCCTGGCCACTTCTTATACTGTATTGATGCTGTTTAATACGTAATTCAAGAGTCTTACCAGTTTGGCCAAGTAAAAATTTATTACATATTGTGCAAGGGATTTTATATACACAACCCATGTTCACTTAAAGGTGAGTTCTTAATCAATGATTCTTAATGACATCTAAATTTTTTGAACGCAATATTTACGTTAAAAGTCTTCAGCAGAATCGGGAGCTCGAGGAAATTTCTCTGAATGGTAACACTAAAACATTTTTTGTGTTATAAGGAATAATATTAGCCCTGGGTTTACAAATAGCTCGTACATTGTCAGTAAGTTGGCGATGGGCCTACTGTTTTCTTAATTGCATTTTTTGCCTCTTAAGGTTTGCCTGGTTAAATAAATAAATATATTGTAAGAACTGTTAACATTCTTATGTGTCTATTTTAATTGTAATATTTCTTTCGTGTATAATCTTTGGTTGCTGGGTGGTTTATTGGATATTTGAAGTGGGTTGCTGTTGGGATAACAATTTTTTTTTTTTTTTTTTTTTTTTTTTTTTTTTCAGATTGTTTGTTGAAATTTTGTAATAAGCTGTAAGACGATGGCAACTTTCCCTTTGTTTTCATTAATTTCGGGCATTTAATTTTTCCTATTTCAATTAAATATTAGTGTTAATAACCATTATAATAATTTTTTTTTAGGTTTTCTGTACTGGGTTTTGTCTAATTTCATCTGTATAGTAATTAATCAGCCTACAGATTATGTTTTCTATTTGTTATCTACGTCATCTATTTGTTTTTCATTAAATTCTTGCCTATTAATTGCCTGTTTTAATTAAATATCAGTTCTAATAACCATTATAATATTTTTGTTCTCTGTATTGGTTTTCTTTTTGTCTAATTCATCTATACAGTATATATTTTATTCAGTTATTTAGCTGCCTACAGATTATGTTATCAATTTGGAAAAAAAATATTTTTAGAGGGCTTTAAGGCCTTTAATTTGAGGTGCCAATTGTGAATTTTTTGCTTGTCTATTTAACTCAAAATACTTTGTAATCTCCGTCTATTTTCTGTTCCTCCTTGATAATGTGAATATATCACGAAAGCGCTCGGACTTGTGTTTCCTTTTCCTTGTGGTTGTTTGCTTATTAATAAGGTCACGTGTTATTTTGTGATTCTAGTGCATATATAATATAATATATATATATATATATATTACCTTCTATATATATATATATATATATATATATATACATTCTTTGAAGAGGAATTGCAAGGAGAGTAAATAACAGACTTTGATTTTACACCAGAAGATGTAGCGAACCTATAGGACAAATGAAACCACATTCAGCTGCAGGTCCGGACAATTGGAACACATTATTGATTAAAAACTGTAAAAATGAAATAGCTACACCTTTATACTGGATATGGAGAAGATCCCTAGACCCAGGGGAAATACCGAACATCTTGAAAAGAGCAAACATTGTCCTATATACATAAAGGAGGGGACAGATCTCAAGCAAAGAACTATAGACCAGTGTCACTGACGTCCCACCTCACCAACGTATTTGAAAGAATAGTTAGAGAGAAAATTTATGACTTCCTGGAGACACGGGAAAGATTCAACGAAAATCAGCATGGATTCCGATCAGGTAGATCATGCCTATCACAACTAATAGAACACTACAACAATATCCTAGAAGCATTGGAAGGCAATGACAACTACGATGTTATATACACAGATTTTGCTGATGCTTTCGACAAATGTGACCATGGTATAATAGCACATAAAATTAAATATATGGGAATAACAGGCAAAGTGGAAAAATGGATCTACAACTTCCTCAGAGAACGTCTGCAGGTCGTCAAAATTCCAGGTATATCATCATCAGAATCGGAAGTACGCAGCTCAGTACCACAAGGGACAGTACTGGCCCCACTCCTGTTCATTATCATGCTAACAGACATAGACAGCGGAGTAAACAGCAACAGTATAGTAACATCTTTTGCAGACGATACAAAGATCATCAGAAAATCAGCGATGTACATGACGTGGAGGCCTTGCAGAGGGACACGAACAAAATATACAAATGGTCAGAAGACAACATGTCATTTAACACCGAGAAATTTTAGCTCCTGAGATATGGTAGAAAAGAAGAACTTAAACAGACTGCATATTATGCTCCAGATAGACAGGAAATTCAGAGAAGCACGAAAGCGATCGATCTCGGGATAACAATGACAGATGATACGAAATTCGAAACACAAAATCAGGTAGCGATAAATAAAGCAAAAAGAGTCGCCGGACAGGTACTAAGAACGTTCAAGAGAAGGGACAGGACAGTAATGATTCCCCTGCTAAAAACACTGATCATACCAAAACTTGAATACTGCTCAGTTTTGATGGCCCCATATAAAAAGGAAGAAACTAATAAACTAGAAGAAACGCAAAGGCATTTCACAGCCAAGATTGATGGCTACAAAGAACTCAACTACGTAAACTAAATCTGTACTCCCTGGAAAGAAGAAGAGAGAGGTACACCATAATCTACATATGGAAAATGATCGAAAAACTGGTACCAAACCTAAAACTAAACCCAATTACCATTCAAACAACACTGGAAAATAGGAACGGCAGAATGTGTAGTGTTCCCAAATTAAAGGCCCGACAAGGGACCTCCTCAACTCTGAAGGAAAATAGTTTGGTTGTCAGGAGGCCAAGACTTTTCAACCAGCTTCCAGAGGACCTCAGAAACGTAACGGGGGTCAAAGTTGAAGTCTTCAAGAGAAGACTGGATGCCTGGCTCAGGACGGTACCAGATGAGCCGGGCGTGCCAGGCTATGTACGGTGGAGAGCGCAAGAAAGCAACTTGCTCCTCCACCAAGCCAGACCTAGAGGCGGGGCCACCAGCTTGACCTCCGTGTGAAGAGAGACCAACGCACGAAACAACATAAGGTTCATAAGGTAAGGTAAGGTGTATATATATATATATATATATATAGGCTTTTACAATTATAAACCGTGACAGAATTACAAGCTGGCCGGGACGCCGGGACAAGAGCTCAAAACCGGGACTGTCCGGTCAAATCGGGACGTATGGTAAGCCTCTATATATATATATATATATATATATATATATATATATTGTGTATGTATATACCGGGTGGTCCAAAAATTCTTGGACCCCAAATTTACCAAGAAACTTGTTAGTACCATTTAATGAAATAAAATTTTATTGAATATAATGTATGATAATTTTATTCGTTCGCAGGGCATTCTTTCATATCAAATACATTTACTGATTGGAGAAAATTACAGCAAATTTTCAAAATAGCCCTAACTTGATCAATGCAAAGTGCGATTCCCTTCTGAAATGATCAATTGCTTTGTTTATTTCGGCTTGATCCAGGCTTCGACAAGCTTCATTAACGTGCTCGATAAGGTGGTTTTTATCCCGAATGGCCTCCCCATACGCGTGTTGACACATTCTTTCCCATACATAATAATCCACCGGATTGAGGAGGTCAGGTGAGTTTCGGGGCCACATGTCAGGTCGCACGAAGTTAGGAACGCACTTGTTTAAGTATTCCTGCGTAACATTTGCTGTGCGAGGTTTAGCTCCATCTTGAAGTATGCAGTCTTCCCGCCAAGCTTGTCCATGTCAGGATTGTCAGGTACAAGGGAATCGTGAAGAACTGTTTCAATTACACATCTCTGCATGAACCTTTGTGTTTGGTGGTATAATAATCAATTGGGGTTTTCCAAGTTTTGAGACAACAACGGCAACCATTACTTTCTTGCTGAAGTGATTTCGAGTTACTATGAGTCGCTCGGAAGGAATTTCGGATTTCTTTGCAACATTTGTGCAGACACGATCGTTTTAAGTGTTGATGGATGGCTCCACTGTAAATGTTTTTTCATCTTCAAAGAACGCTCTGTTGACCTTCAGCGTGGTCATTTTGCGCAAGAGTTGCCTGCATCGAGCCAGTCTCTTCTCACGAACTTATGCGTAAGCTTTTGAAAACGAATCATCATGAATGTTTTTAAATTCAGATCAAGTCTCTTGGTTCGATTCACGGAAGACCTGCTAATGTTCAGAAGATGAGCAGTTTGCCTAACACTTTTGCTTGTCCCAGGTTGATCCTCTTGACTACAAACAAGTTGCTCAACTGCATTGATGTTCTGCTGGGTCCTTGCAGTCTTCGGTCTGCCATTGCCAACTTTTCGTTTTGTAAACCCAGTGATATTAACTTTACTGAGGTATAAGTTGGTTGCGCTCAAAGACCAGTTCTTATTGGGAAACATGCCCTTAATTATCTTCGCACCATAGCCATTTTCTTGCCTAAGCAATTTGATCACAGTCATCTTTTTTTGTTAATGGCATCACTGACAACGTTGTAGAAATTTCTCATATCTAAAGAAAAGAGCAATCAATTGCATGGAAAAACTGAAGAATAATAGACAAAAAAATTGTAAATAAATCTATAAATAATAGTTAAACATGGGACTGTAGCATGATGTGTATACAAGCATTGGCTTTTTACCTCGCTTAAGCGTGGTGAATATGCGTCAAGAACAAGGCTAGTTTATCATTCGAAAAAGGCCTCGGCTAGTTATCTGAACCTCTGAGAAATATCCTAAGTCAATGAGTAACCCCATATATATATGTATATAGTGACGGTGACGGTCCAGAGCTGGGCACTTGCGTTTTTTTGCGCGTTTTTGGCGGTACTGCGGTACTGCGGTACTACTACCGCACTACCAAACCGGTACCGCATAACGCAGTACCGCAAAGGATCGCTGAAAGTACAGCAGTACCGCTACCGCATTCAAATTTCCCGCGGTACTTTCCGCGGTACCGACCAACACGGTAGTACCGCAGTACCGCAGTACCGCAAAAAAAAACGCAAGTGCCCAGCTCTGGCCCGGCCCGGCCTCTAGGTCTAGGTTGGTGGAGGAGCGAGTTGCTTTCTTGCGCTCTCCACCGTACATAACCAGGTACACCCGGCTCATCTAGTACCGTCTTCAGCCAGTCATCTAGTCTTCTCTTGAAGACTTCAATTTTGACCCCTGTAACGTTTCTGAGGTCCTTTGGAAGCTGGTTAAAAAGTCTTGGCCCCCTGACAACCAAGCTATTTTCCTTCAGTGTTGATGAGGTCTCTCGTCGGGCCTTTAATTTAGGAACACTACACATCCTGCTTTTCCTATTTTCCAGTGTTTGAATGGTAATTGGGTTTAGTTTGAGGTTTGGTACCAGTTTTTCGATCATTTCCCATATGTAGATTATGGTGTACCTATAGGCGTACGAGCCGGGGGAGGGGGGCTGAATTCGGGCAAACTGGCTCTGCATTCTGGCAAACTGAAAAAAATAATAACTTGTAAAAGTTGGAGAAATGCTAGCCTTATATCATATTATAAATTCAGGATCAGAAAGTTATAAGATAATTTCATATTTTTATTTATTAGCTGTTATTAAGTACTTATTAAGCTGTTATTAGTACTTATAGGCTATTTTTTACTCCAGGTTTTATCGATTTTAGCCCAAATAGGGGCTATAAGACTTTGCTATTAAAAATTTTTGGCCTCCAGAAACAAATGTTGTTTCTAATGTGTAACATGTATTTATCATTGTAAATATTTGAAATATAAATCATTGTAAATATTTTAAAAAATATTGCTATTTAAAAAATATGATGTATTAGAAATTTTAAACTAACGAAAATATTACAACTTAAACTAACCAATCATCATATATATATATATATATATATATATATATATATATTGATGATTGGTTAGTTTAAGTTGTAATATTTTCGTTAGTTTAAAATTTCTAATACATCATATTTTTTAAATAGCAATATTTTTTAAAATATTTACAATGATTTATATTTCAAATATTTACAATGATAAATACATGTTACACATTAGAAACAACATTTGTTTCTGGAGGCCAAAAATTTTTAATAGCATTAAGAATGGAATTGAATGGATCGTGATCAATGATCATGTACCAACTGTCGCCACATAAATTCAGCAAGATATGACTCTAGGTGATGGCGTGCAGTGCCTCGATGTTTTTTATTTCTCACTTAGCTGATACCCAGAGCCTTTCAATCTCTTGTGTGTGAGTACCAGTTTCCGGGTTCACGAAATCGTACTTATGGTTAACTTTAAAGTGTTGAAATCCTGACTCTGCTAGATGTTCCGATATGTATGACGGCCATGAGTCTGAGTAAATTATCGAAAATATTACAACTTAACCTAACCAATCATCAATATGTGGTGGCACCCCGTTAATACGTAAGTACCGACTTTGTTTAAAAATTCAAAAGAATATTTAATCCTTGCCGTGAGTTAATTGCTTTCTAAACTTATCATGAATATTGAATTACTTGGTAAGTTGAAATTTTATAATTAGGTAAGGTACTAATACCTTATTAGCCAAATTAAATAGGTAAAGCCCTACCTAGCCCCTAGGCAGTGGTGGGCACCGTTAACCAAAAAGTTAACTTCCATAACGATAATCCGTTAACCCCAATTTTTAACTCCGATAACGATAATCCGATAATTAATTTTACTACAAAGTTAACGGAAGTTAACGATAATCCGTTAACGATAACTGTTTCTTTACTAACATTTAAAAAAATCAAGGAAA
The DNA here is from genome assembly GCA_023014485.1 of Bathynomus jamesi. Classification (NCBI taxonomy): domain Eukaryota; kingdom Metazoa; phylum Arthropoda; class Malacostraca; order Isopoda; family Cirolanidae; genus Bathynomus; species Bathynomus jamesi. The sequence continues at coordinate 81,102 of JAJOZX010008274.1, read as the reverse complement.
AAAGCTTTAAAACCCATAGAAAATGTTTATTTATGCAAAATCCAACAATAAATAGGTATTTAACTGTATTTTTATCAAGTTTTGCAACTTTTTTGCTTAATAACTTTTTTTTTTTTTTTAATAAAAAATGTACTGATTACATGTTTCGAAACTCTTGTAACCACTAACCATTAACTAAATTTTAATTTACCAGAGCATTATTATGGCGGGAAATGAAAGGTAAAATTAAATTTTAGGCACATTTATTAAAGACTATGACACAATGTGCTGGTTGCCCTTCAGAAAGACCAACTTCTCAAAGTTAGGCCCAACTGCCAGTCTTGACCTCTTGGGCCTCCCCAACCTCTCCTTGCGAGATCTGGAAGCAGACTGAAGTTATGCGGTTTGAATTCATTCGCGGAGCGGTGATCTTCCGTGAATGACTCCTCGCAGTTAACGTGTTAACGGACTTTAACAGACTAAATATCGAGTTATCGGAAGTTAACTGGTCCGATAACGATAAATGGAAATTAACTTCCGTTAATAGTCCGTTAAAAAAATTTAACTTCGTTAATTAACTGTTATCGGATTAACGCTTTAGTGCCCAACACTACCCCTAGGTCTATTCCTTTAAACTTGCTAGTATAATTTCATTTAGGCTAGGTCAAATTTTTATCAAACTCAAGTAAATTAAGTCTAACCTTATAAATGACATGCTGTAATTATTATTTAGCTAATTAGTGACATGATTAGCTTCATACTAATTACTTGAGATTTCTATTAAGGTCTTTTTTTTAGGCTAGGTGTTTAATGCTTAATTTTAATATGTTTGCAGACTGCACACCAATTTTAGATGAGCTGATCAACCTGTATATAGCTTTTGGCTTGAGATTTCTTTGTGAGTGGGTCTCTTTTTCTAGTTGTGGTACCGTAGCTGCCTGGTACCCATTGCAAAAAGCATGTAGCCTATATACCCAGTTTGGGTTTGCTAAGCTGCTGCAGCTTATCAAACCCAAACTGAGTATATAGGCTACATGCTTTTTGCAGCTTATTTCATGAATTTTCCCTTATGCAGGAAATGGCTTTATGTTTCCAGTGTTATACTAATGTGTTTTCTTTAATTTCTCAAAAAATATATTGTTTCAACTTTCATTTTACGTCGTGAGCACAGTAGGTGCTACTAAATTTATTTAACTTGTGTTGACTCACAAGTTTGTATTATCTTTCTTATGCATGAATAAAATATTTAATATAGTCTTCTGCCCTATTAATCAAAATTAACTAAGTACCGGTAAGGATTACAATACATCATGGAAGTTGCATAAAAAAAAGGAAAATCATACAATTAATTTTGCAAAGCATGACACGTATCCTTTGGTAATGTTAGTGCTTCTAATAGCCTGTTGGAGTGAGGGAGCCTGAGCCTGTGATGATCCTAATTTCTATATATATATATATATATAATATATATATATAGTTAATTACATTAACTATCCAATTTCGGCCATTCTTTGTTGTAACTTAAAAATTTGGGAAAATTTGTATCAGCCCCCCCTAAAAAGATTAGGTGCCGTACGCCTATGGGTGTACCTCTCTCTTCTTTCCAGAGAGTACAGATTTAGTTTACGTAGTCTTTCCTAGTAGTTGAGCTCTTTGCAGCCATCAATCTTGGCTGTGAAATGTCTCTGAGTTTCTTCTAGTTTATTAGTTTCTTCCTTTTTATATGGGGACGTCAAAACTGAGCAGTATTCAAGTTTTGGTATAATCAGTGTTTTTAGCAGGGGAATCATTACTGTCCTGTCCCTTCTTTTGAACGTTCTTAGTACCTGTCCCGTTACTCTTTTTGCTTTATTTATCGCTATCTGTCATTATTACCCCCAGATCGATCGCTTTCGTGCTTCTCTGAATTTCCTATCTGGAGCATAATATGCAGTCTGTTTAAGTTCCTCTTTTCTACCATATCTCAAGAGCTGAAATTTCTCAGTGTTAAATGTCATGTTGTTGTCTTTTGACCATTTGTATATTTTGTTCGTGTCCCTCTGCAAGGCCTCCACTTCATTTACATCGCTGATTTTTCTGCTGATCTTTGTATCGTCTGCAAAAGATGTTACTATACTGTTGCTGTTTACTCCGCTCTCTATGTTTGTTAGCATGATAATGAACAGGAGTTGGGCCATTACTGTACCTTGTGGTACTGAGCTGCGTACTTCTGATTCTGATGATGATATACCTTGAATTTTGACGACCTGTAGACGTTCTCTGAGGAAGTTGTAGATCCATTTTCCCACTTTGCCTGTTATTCCCATATATTTCATTTTATGTGTTATTATACCGTGATCACATTTATCGAAAGCTTTAGCAAAATCTGTGTATATGACATCGTAGTTGTCATTGCCTTCCAGTGCATCTAGGATATTGTTGTAGTGTTCTATTAGTTGTGATAGGCATGATCTACCTGAGCGGAATCCGAGCTGATTTTCGTTGAATCTTTCCAGTGTCTCCAAGAAAACATAAATTTTCTCTCTAACTATTCTTTCAAATACTTTGGTGAAGTGGGACGTCAATGACACTGGCCTATAGTTCTTTGCTTGAGATCTGTCCCCTCCTTTATATATAGGGACAATGTTTGCTCTTTTGAAGATGCTCGGTATTCCCCTGTGTCTAGGGATCTTCTCCATATCCAGTATAAAGGTGTAGCTACTTCATTTTTACAGTTTTTAATCAATAATGCGTTCCAACTGTCCAGACATGCAGCTGAATGTGGTTTCATTTGTCCGATAGCTCGTGTTACATCTTCAGGGGTAAAATCAAAGTCTGTTATACACTCTCCTAGAAATTTCTCTTCAAAAAATGCATATATGTCATTACTGTCTTAGGAAGGTGTTGAGTCTTTCCAGCTTTGATACAGTGTCTTCGTCGTACTCAAGTTGATCTGCAAACATCAGCATTTTCATGGAGTACAGGTTTCTGGCCATCCATCTGGCCTGATGAATGGCGCCTGGTCGACTCCAGTGAATACCTCGAGGAGGCGTTCCTCCAAGAACAATGACTGTCAGTTCAGCCATTTCCCTGTAGTCGGCTCTTGGAAGCCTTTCTGCTGTTAGAATGTCTTGGAGTATTTCTTCACTGTTCTTCTTCTTTTCCTTCAGCCATTTGCTGTTGATAGCCAGCATCTTTGGGTTTTCCTTGGACAAGTCCGTCCAAACATCCTTCAATGCTCAAACCAGGGATTATCTGGCCCCTTCACCTTCCCAAACAGCTTCTCCCAAACTGCTCCTACTAGGATTTCCAGGATGTGATGTCGACAGGCCAGATAAAACACCTTTTTGTTCAGCATTTTCTCTAGCAGTTTGGCAGCTCCTCTGTAAACTCCACTGTTACTGGATGTAGTGTCAAAAACAAGGGCAGTAACATTATCCGTAAGTTCCCATGTCTCCAGTAAATCCATTGAAGCCTCAGCCTGAGCTGTGCCAGAAGAATTGTCGATGACAGGTACTCCCAATAACTTTCCTTCAGTGTATGAAGGTGGACCAGACACTAGCACAGCTAAAGTCTCTGAGGTACTTCCAGGTTCACTGCCCAAGACATCTTTGAGCAACTTTCCATCCCAGTGTAAGGCAGCGTACTGTGGGAAGTTTTCACAAAACTTGGACATGTGACTCTGGCTGATATTATACCTGGACAGCATTCTGTTGCGACGTGTTGTTGAGGTTGAGATGACGAAGTTATCCAGATCAGCCCCTCCAGCTTTCAAGGTGGCAGAAACCATGGCATTAACTTGATTGTCTGATAAACCAAGACGATCAGCTGTATTGCAGATGACATCACATTCCATGACCTTCCGTGGAAACGTCAAAGTCACACTAGTCACAGTGTCTTGATGGTGAGAACATCCAGGACGAGGCTGATGGTAATCCATGTCCTCTGTGTTAGCGTCGTTGTCAGTTGAGTCCCCAGGTAATGTCATCCACATGAACAACTGCCTCTTGTTCTGCTGCAGCTGTAAAATAGTACAACATGTTAAGACAGTAATTGTTAAGTACATGCTAAATATCGCAATGGAGTAAAACTTAAAACTTTTTGTGACGTTCAAAGTAATTAGTTTTACCTTGTTCTTGTCTATGCTGCAGTCTTTCATTCCTCGCTGCTTGCTGCAGGGATCTTGTCTCAAAAATCTTGTCATGACCAGACATATGACCTTTCCTCTCAGTCTTTTGGTCTTCGTAGAACCTGATATCCTCATCTTTCTTCTCTCTGGATAACAGTCTGTTGTTCTGTATTTCCTGGATTGCATCTGGAGCTCCTCTATCGAACAGGCTGTCTAATTCCAGCACAAATGCTCCTCTTTTTCCTCCAGGGTTACTTGCTCTTCCTTTGCTTTTCACCAGAGCACGATGTTTCTCATGTAGTTTCATGAAGAGCTTCATTGCGTTGTACTTGGTCATTGTCTTGATCCTAGCCATCTGCCAGAATGGGATGATAGATTCAACTGTTTCATATGCAAGGTCTTGAACCATGGGCCTCCCTGCATTTTCCGGTAAATTCTGAAGATTAAGGAAATACTGGAACGCCTGTCTGTTGGGGGAAGCTGGGAACCACTGATAAAAGCTGAAGGGTATCCAACCAGGAAAGTTTCAGTGAGAGATCTGGTAGATGGCCCAGTTGACACCTGCCTGTGGACAGTACGTGGAGGTTCTGAGATATCAACTGTGCGCCCACGGAGCTCCCTCAGCTCCTTGCTTAATGCCATTGTGAAGTTGTAACTTGTAGATGGTTTTCTAGATTCTGATTGAGTTTCTGTTGTTTCCTGAAAAATGATAGATAATTATTATTATTATTATTATTATTATTATTATTATTTATTAATTTTATGCTCTTTCATTTGATACCTAATTTGTTGCTCTATCTTGTTTAGATCAAAAGTTAAAGTGCAAAACATAATTCAAGGGACCCCGGAATTGGCGCTTTGGCCGATTTCAAGGCAGAAAATTTAAAGCTCCATGCGGCAATGCTTCCCAACATCCTAGGTCAAAATAGTTGTGATTGTCGGCTTTTTCAGGTCAAAAAGCATGGGAAAATGTACAGAAACCTATGATTATGTCAGGTATCGCTTTGTCACTTCTTGGGGTACAGAAAACTGATTCATACTGGGCTCTCAATGTTTCAGATATTTCTTTTGGATCGTCGGTTAGTTCATTATTTCTCTTCCTTAAGGGCCGAATAGCGGCGCGCGTTTTTGTTTTCCTTTTCGCATAGCTATATTTTCCTTTATTGCTTCTACCGCCTTTTCCTCTTCCTTCTCTGTATGGTCCTTAATCAGGGCTTGGATTTCCCTATCGATACCCTCCAGTTTTTCTTGTATTACTTTCTTAGCATTATCTCTGCAGTTGGCTAACTTCGCCTCCACTCTCTTTCTTTTGTGGAATATTCTTCTCTTTCGCCTCTCCAGCCAGGTCCTCTTTCCTTTTGGCTGTGATTTCGGAGCATATTTTTCTAAAATTCTCAGCGTTTTTTTTTCCAACGTTGTTGGCATTTCTTCAGTTGTTTATTGTTATATATATATATATATATAATATATATATATATATATATATATATTATATATATATATATAGACCGTTTCACGATTATATGGTAATTTTTAAAATTGTATTTTGATAAACGCACACACTTTTATTTTTTTATATAAAGGAAGAAAAACAAATAGACAAAATATCATTTTATTTGAATGATAAAAAGGCACCCCTCAGATGGCACTTCTTTTACATTAATGGATAATTAGAGCAAATATAAGACTGAACGAAAAATATGTTTTAAAACAAAGCGACTTAAATTCTATTTAAGACATATATTGATTAAGAATATAGGGATTTCAGTGGCTGAGGGACCTTTCTCTGATTTTCAATGATTTGAAAGGCCAGTTGTCTCTCTTCCTCACTCTTTGTGAGCTTCTCATTAAACTCTGTAGCCAGTTTGATTCCTCGTTCAGCACAGTTGTTGATTACTTTGACTGCCATGACCCGATTACGGTGCTCCTCAATGTCTTCAAGTTTCTTGGGAATTTCTATTTTCAAACACTTGAAGAAGTCTTGTGTATGAGTTGTGACAAAACTGGTAATCTTTAAGTCATTGGGGTTTTGCAACATTCGGGGGTCCACCTTTCTTGCCCTCACTTTTCGAGGAGGCGCGTGGTGAAGGTTGTGGAGCATTAGAACCTTATCATCTTCAGTCACGAGGTTTGAGAAAAAGCCAAATCCTACAAGATCCTCACTCAAGTACCAACCATGGTTCTGAAGTTTTTTGAGGGCTGTAGCACCCACTTCCTTATCAACCTGGATCTTGTAGATATGTAGCATCTTGAGGATGGCCAAATCATTTGCTGGAGCATCAATTCCAACTGGAGATGTATACCAAGCTTGAAGATAAACTGTCACTGAAAAGGTGTTTATTCGTATCAGAGCTTGTTTTTCATGAGGGGTGAGAAGGAATTGGTTCCTACTGTAAATACGAGGTGTCTCAAAATAGATGGAACCCATTGACATGATAATAATTTATTACTCAGAAAATAAACTCCAAAAAAGATTACATTTCCTGGAAGCTGATATGATAACAATTAAAAACTGAAGATTTGAGGTCTCTAGATCAAAGGATACATTTATTAGAGCACATGTTCCAAATGACCGCCGTTGCGCTGCAGACACACTTGAAGCCGACGAGCGAAGTTGTCAATCACCCTGACACCCTGCACAGAGTGCAAGGGCCTCTGAAGCACCTCGTCTGGGGCTTGTGTGCCCCAGAACACATTGTTCTTGCTATTGACATACCCACTGAGCAAGAAGTGTGCTTCGTCGCTGAACCAAACATCATCAAGAAAGTCAGGATCCTCTTCGATCTTGTTCTCGAACCACCGGCACATCACAACACGTTTTGCCATGTCAGCTGGTGTGAGTTTATGCTTGATCTGGATCCTGTATGGGTACAGCTGAAGATCCTTGATCAAGATTCTTTGCACTGACGCACGTGAAAGACCCAGATCTTGGCAACGTCTTCGGATTGACTTTTTCGGACTCCTTCCGACAGAATCTCTCACCGCATTCACATTGTCAGGAGATCTTGCAGTCACCTTCCTGCCAGATCTGGGGGTTCTGCTTTCTTGTTGAGATTGTTTACTGATCCTGTGGCTTGAAATTGTGTGCTCAACGATAAATTTGGCTTTTCTGGGGATAATTGTTGAAGTTGAACTTCTGCGAAATTTCGCTTGCACAGTTTTGAATGATTTCGTCTCCAAGTAAGTAGTGACACAAAATATTTTTTCCTCCTTTGTCCAAGGCATTTTGATTGATAATTATTAGTTGTTATCGTCTCCTCTCTTCAAATCTGAAAAAAATAGAACGAGAACATTAATATTGGCAGAATTATTAGCAGTGACATGGGTTGCATGTATATTGAGACACCCTGTAAGTAAATTTTTAAGGAATAGATGCCCTTTCCCATCCATCTAGCTCTGCTGTAAGCTCCTGGGTAGTGGAATCTGCTATCAGAGCCTTTATTTGTTTTAGGCATTGGACAACCAAGGAAGATAAGTGCAAGTTCTAAGTATTCCCTGTAGTCACCTCGAGTGTGGCCCTCTTGAAGTTTGGAGTTGATGAAAGAAATAAGCTTGTCTCTGTGCTTCAAGATCCAATTATCTAAAGATTCTGAGGTGAGATCATTGGGTTCATAGGGCTTGTAATTCTGCTGATCAATGTTATCCCAACAATCTCTGAATCGATTGAATAAGGGAATTTGTGGACCCGAAGAAGAGAAAAACATGTCAAAAACTGCAGTGATAAGAAGCTCGTGGATATGGTGGCGGCATGCCAGAAAAAGGAGTGATCTCTGAAGGGCCTTTTGGATGATGGTACAAGCCCCAGCATGGATACCTGTATTGCTTGCAGTAGTATCAAAACAAAGGCCTGCTACCCACTCATTTACTTGTGGCCATTGCTTCAAGACATCTAAAACTGCTCTCCCCATTTCTTCTCCCGTTCCAGAAATAAGCTTTGGAATAGACAGTAATTTTTCTAATTCGCCTGCACCAGTCACAACAATGGGCATTACATCAATCTTACCCCCATGCATGGATGGAAGAAGCTTTCCATCAAAATGAATTATTAAAGGGGTATTTGGTTGGAAACTAGCTTTAATGTCTTCTCCCATCTGCATCCGTGTTGATCGCCGAGACCTGTAGATAGAGGATGATGAAAGTGTGATCTCTTCAATTTCCACTCCAGCAGCTGAAAGGGCAGGTGCCACAATGTGCATAGCAGCTCTTGCAGATGTTCCAGTGCGGTCCAGAGCAGCCAAGAACTTTTTATCCCTAACAATTACACCTGGTTCAAGCTTCTCCTTTTTTGAAGATGATGATGAGAGTGCTCTGTAGAACAATTCATCACCAGATGATTCTTCACTTCCTCCTGAACCGGAATTTTCACATTGGTTGAGATCCACAACCTTTGTCAATTGCCTCATTTCTTCCTTTGATTTCCTGCGAAGTTTTTCCATTCTTTCCATGCTTATCTGTCGTGCTTTTGCCTTTCTTGAAAACTCCTTGTCTTCTGGACCCATAATCATTTTCCGATCGTTCCTTTGATCCTTAAGAAAATCTTTATCCTCCTGCAATTTTATTTCTGTTTCCACTTCTGAATGAGCTACATCGAAAAGCTTCTTTAAGCTGGTGACAAATTCTGCTTCATTCTTCTCTTGGGTAGGAGTTCGTCGAGTTCGGTTCTTGACCAGCCCTTCATGCTTATTGTAAAGCCTTTTAAGCTTTGAGACAATATAAGGCTTGTGGGATGTAATTAAGGAGGCTTTTTCCCAGATAGCAATAACTTCGTTGGCTACAGTTGCGCAAGCTACAGAGACATTTTGCTTTCCCACCTTAATGTGATAAAAAAGACGTTTAAGGACATCACTGTTAGTTGGAAGCTGCTTCTCAGAAAAACCCTCTTCCAGCACTTGTCCGACCAACCAGACTTCACACTTGTTTCTGGTTTTTGCCATAATTCTGAGGGAAAAAGTTTTACCACCTGTTAGTCTTAATAATAATATAATATAATCATTAATCACTCGCCTAAATTATATTATGACTTGATTACTGTAAGAAAGTTGTAAAGTAACATGAAGTAACCTTTCTAGAACAGTAAACTTGTGAAAATATCAGTAATTATAGATGAAAAAGCAAATAAAACATCATATAATCCATAAAGGGAAAAAATGGAAATTCTAGAATAGTTATCCTGAAGGAAGAATTTTCTAGAATTCTCTCTAAAGAATATAGGGGGGTTACTGGACCATTCCTGAAAATGACCTACTTATCTTCCAATTTTATTTAGGAATTTTATATACCAAATTTAAGAGGACATCACAAAATAAATAAATATATTTGCCAGAAAAATGAAAATTTTCTCATGAGGGGTAAAATAGATATGCATTGAGGGGTGGGATAACAATAAGCTCTTGTCTTAATATTTTGCATGAAGTCTTTATTCATGACATATTACGTTTTCAGTATGTGTGCGTTGAGCCATCATAAATTTCGATTTTTCGAAACGGCCTAAATTATATATATATATATACACCTTTCCTTTCAACCTTTCAAAGGTTCCGCGCGATGATTCCTCATTTCACGAAGGTCAAGCTTGTCGCCCCTCCTCTCGAGTTGGCCTGGTGAAGTAGTGAATTGGTTTCTTGTACTCTCCACCTCACATAGCCAGGTACGCCCGGCTCATCGTGGATTGTTCTGAACCAGACGTCTAATCTTCTTTTGAAGATGTCTACTGCAACACCATTCGTCTTCCTTAGGTCTTTGGGCAGCTGATTAAACAGTTTTGTCCTCTCACCACAAAACTATTTTCTTTCAGAGTTAAGGATATTGACTCTCTCTCGCCTTTAATTTGGGAACACGACACAGTCTTCCTTTTCTACTTTCCACCGTTGTTTGGGGAGTTAAATGGTTGAGAGTAAGATTAGGGACTAGTTTCTCCATTATTTTCCAAGTGTAAATAATGGTCCTTTCCAGTGAATATAGGTTTAATTCACGTAACTTTTCCCAGTAATTTAGTTCTTTGCACCCCTTGATCTTGGCTGTGAAGCTTCTCTGAATCCCTTCTAGCTGTCTAATGTCTTCTTTTTTATCTGGGGATGTTAGGACCGAGCAGTATTCCAATTTGGGTATGATCAGTGTTTTCAGTAGAGGAATCATTACATTCCCATCCCTTCGTTTAAAAGTTCTCAATATCTGCCCCGTTATTCTCTTTGCTCTGTTTACTGCTATCTTATTTTGTGTTTCAAATTTCGCATCATCAGTCATTACAACCCCTAAATCTTTTGCTCTAAAATTTCTCTGAATTTCCTGGCCATTTGGGATATAATATTCCATGGATTTTAGGTGTTCTCTTTTTCCGTACTGTAACAGCTGAAATTTCTCAGTGTTAAACTTCATATTGTTGTCTTCCGTCCATTTGTAGATTCTGTTCATGTCGGTTTGTAGAGATCCTATGTCTTCTGGGTTTCTTATTTTTCTACTGATCTTTATGTCATCAGCAAAGGATGTTACTATGCTGTCTCTGGTAACGTCCTCAGCTATGTCAGTTAGCATGATTATGAACAGTAGTGGAGCTAATACTGTTCCTTGTGGTACTGAGCTGAGGACCTCTGATGAAGATACTCCTTGTACTGTAACGACTTGCTGCCGCTCACTAAGAAAATTATATATCCATTTCCCTACTTTTCCTGTTATTCCCATATACTTCAGTTTATGTATTATGATTCCATGGTCACACTTGTCGAACGCTTTGGCAAAATCTGTGTATATTACATCATAGTTTTCATTACTTTCCAGTGCATTAATAATGTTGTTGTTGTGTTCCAGTAGTTGTGATAGGCATAATCTGCCTGACCGAAACCCACGTTGGTTATCATTGAATTTTTTCTGAGTTTCCAAGAAGTCATAGATTTTCTGTCTAACTATTCTTTCAAATATTTTAGTGAGATGAGATTTAAGCGACACTGGCCTATAGTTTTTGACCTCGGATCGAATCTCCTTCATATATTGGGACTATGTTCACGCTCTTGAGAATTCCCGGTATTTCTCCTGTGTCTAGTGATCGTCTTCATATCCAATATAGGGGCTCAGCGATTGCATTCTTGCAGTTTTTGAGCAGTGTGGCATTCCATTTATGCGGTCCTGCCGCTAGGTGTGTTTTTAGTTTCACTATAGCTTGTGTACTATCATCTGTCGTAAAGTCGAAGTCCGTTATAAGTTACTTTCCCCTTGTAGTTCTTCTTCAAAGAACGTTTCTATCACATATCAGTTTGTCAGTTTTTGGGATACTGAAAGATGATTCAGACTGAGCTCTTAATATTTCAGATACTTCTGTTAGATCATCAGATAAATCACTGTTCTCGTTTTCAAAGGTCCGATAGTCGCATGGTTTTTCGACTTTCTTTTTGCAAAATTATAGAAGTACTTTGAGTTAACCTTTATCGTTTCTGTAGCGTCGTCTCTTCTTTTTCTGTATGTTTCTCAATTAGTTCCTGTATGACGTCATCGATACTCTGCAGTTTATCATTTAATATTTTTCTGATGTTGTTATCTTTACAGTTACTTAATTTTGCAGTCACTCTTTTTTTTGGGGGGGAACAATGACCTCTTTTGTCTCTCGAACCTGTTTCTCTTTCCTATTTGTTGTATTGTTGTATTCTCCTCTAAAGTCATTAGCATCTCTTCCGTTGTCTTGGCCTCGAAAACGGTTTTCCAGTCTATTACTTCCATGCTGGATGCAACACCTTCCCAGTTTATAGCTTTAGAGTGAAAATTAAAAATTTCGAATTTGCTTCTTTCTATTGTTCGTGTTCTTTCCTCTATTGTTGCTTTTATATTGTTTGTTATTTCAATAATGTTGTGATCCGATATTATAGTTGGGGATATTTCTACATTATCAATTAGGTTGCTGTTGTTTGTGAATACCAAATCTAGGCAGTTGTTTTTCTTGTGTTTTCTGTTATTTCTTGTATTAACTTAAATTCATCAGCTAGAGCTAGTAGCATTTATACCTGCTCCTGGTCTTCCCATGTGCCCCCTTTGTCCGGTGTATACATATATTTTTTCCTATCCTTTTATATGTCATGAATGGAGACTGTAGATCTTTTACCCAGTTTCTGACCTCTGTAATGGAATCTGAGAATTTTGAAGTTGGCGTGTTCCGGGGACTCTACATTACAATTAGTACCATATTTAATTTTTCAATTTTTGCTGCTACACATTCTACGTAGCCGTTTGAAGTACTTATAGTCATTTCTGCCATATGCCTTTTGTGTGTGTATATAGCACATCTTCCTTTACGTCTCATTGTTCTGTCGGCTCAGAGGATGTTATAGTTGTCAATTTGTATTTCTTTTTTGTCAATGCAGAACTCGCAGTTTTCACAGTTCGTCTGACAGTCCTTTAGATGGGTTTCCGGAGGGGCATGCAAAGTCTGCTCTGGTTTCTTGCAAGAGTTCTTTCAGGTATAAAACTTTGTCCGGGGAATGGTTTGAGTTAAGGCCCTGAATATTGGCTAGGATTATTTTTATTTCTTCTCTATCGTTTTTACATACGTGGTTCCGATTCGTTTTTCAATGCTGGTGCCGGTTTCATTGCCTTGTGATCCTCCGAGAATTTGCCTCTCTTTATCTTTGTCGGTACCTGTTGTCCCGATAACGCATGAAGTGTCTTTGTCGTTCCTTCTTTCCGGCTCTCGGATTCCTATATTTGCCAGCTGACTTTGTATTTGCTGGATGGTATTTAGAAGCTGCATTGTGTTGGCTGCGTCTAAAAAATTGGTACCCCTCTTTGATGCTCGTTTTTCCTGTTCACCTGTTGCGTTCCTTTGAGGGTGGTGGTAACGGCATTTTTGTCCGAGTTGCACCTCCCATATCTTGCATAGGTGTTGCAGACAGTAAGATGGTGGAACTTGCACTTTTTTCAAATTTCCAATATCCTCTTGTGTAATATGAGTTACATAACGTGGAATGTGCATAGATGCATTGCCTATCCGATATCTGCAATAACCTTTTGCGTAGTATTTACAGACGGTATTTTCTATGCTTCTGTTTCTTGTCATCTGATTATTTTCTATGAAAATGAAAATGAAAATGAAATAGTTTATTGGCAGACTATAGTCCATATGACAAATATTAATAATACAATGGCAGTTCACATACTAAGGATAGAAATATATACAATTAATTAGGAATAATACAGTAATGTCGGAGTTAAGTGGAGCTACAGACAGACGTTTTCGTACCAAGAATTCCATAGCTTAGAGTATAAACGGCAGGACTCATGGATAGCTTGGATAATCGGGTTGGTTGATTTTTTAATTCTTTGCATCAGACTATCTAAATGATTTTCGACGAATTAGTGGTGAAAGATATGCTTTCCAACAAGATGGAGCCCCTGCTCACAGAGCACGCCAAACTGTCATATTTCTTGAGAACGAAACACAGGATTTTATCGAACCCAATATGTGGCCGGCTAGTAGCCCCGATCTTTCACCACTAGATTATGGTGTTTGGGAAGCCCTAAAGTCCAAAGTTTACATCCCTAGTACCAATATAAGCAGAGCTGGGCAGTATTTAAATACATTTGTATTTAAATACGTATTTAAATACATTTGTGTATTTAGAACTGTATTTATAAATACATTGTTTTTCATGTATTTAAATATAGTATTTAAATACTTTAATGAGTATTTAAATACAATGTATTTAAATACTCAAAATATAAAAATGTAAATACTTTTACTGGTTTAATACACGTTCTGTACTAGCACAGTACGACGCGTCGACAGTGTAGTACAGCATGGTTCATGTTTCAACAGTTTGGGAAAACGTCCTCTCATAAAAAGACTGTTCCTCCGCTATAACACGACATTACCATCTTCGGCACCGGTAGAGCGAATATTCTCATTCGCGGGAATCACTTTGACTCCCAAAAGAAACTCTCTTTCAGACGAAACTTTTGAAAGATTGGTTTTGATCCGCAGCAACCGTTGGAATAAAAGAGAATCGTAAGGTGCCTTATGTTTAGTTTACGTCTTATGTTTACGTTTATGTCTCATCTACTCATTAATGTTACTCATTTTGCAATGATATAATGAGTATAATATGTCACTGGTTGAACATCATAAGTTCTAAGTTCTTTGTTTTGTTTTGTTCTAAAAAGGAAAAATACTATAATCGGAATTAGATTGCACTATTGTCTTTATCCTTTATCAAGCATTTTATATTGTGTTACTCATGAATTAGTGAATGTTAAAATTTGTATGTATTTAAAATGTATTTACAAATGTATTTAAATACAATGATGTATTTTGTATTAGTATTTAAATACATTTCTCCCATGTATTTAGTATTTAGTATTTAAATACATTTCTCCCATGTATTTAGTATTTAGTATTTAAATACATTTCTCCCATGTATTTAGTATTTAGTATTTAAATACATTCAATGTATTTATTGCCCAGCTCTGAATATAAGAGACATAGATGAACTACGCGAAAGAATTCTGCTCGGCTGGGAGAAGGTCTCAACGATATGTAAACAGGTGTATTGATCAGTGGCGTCCACGTTTGGAGGCCTGCGTTGAGAAGGAAGGAGGACACATTGAGGAACTTCTCAATTAAGACGAAAAACATGCTAAGTTAAGCATCTATGAAGTTTGGGAGCTCTAATCCCCTTACTTTTTTAAATATGACAGTTTACCTCTAAGAGGTCACTTTTTTACCCACCCTGTATATATATATATATATATATATATAAAACAGAGCCGTAACTAGGGGTGGGCAGAAGGGGCATCTGCCCAGGGCGCAGCTGGTTGGGGGCGCACTCCGAGCGTTAAGCAGACGTCCACAGAAGAAAGTATTAATTAAAGGAAAAAGAAGCTATTTCCTTCAACTTCCGTTCCGACCAATCGGACGAAAGATTAGAAAATAAAAATATTAAAAGAGTTTCAATTGGTAAAACTTCTTATCGCTGACTCAAGCTAAAGTAAAGGAAGACCTTCCACTGCCAGGCGTAAGTGGGGCATAGTAATAAAGCGATTTGACTTCAAACGTACTAATATCATGCATAAATATGCGTCATCAGTCAAAAAAACTATAATGTTGTTAGCAATAGCTATTTTTCTCTTAATTCTTCTTCCTTTTAGAGATTTCAGAGATTTTTAAGGTAGTTACTTGCAAATTTTGGTAAACTTTCTGGCAGCCCTGCGTCCACTGGACGTGACACAGTGTGAGATTTGCCTGAGGTTGTATCTTGTCAAAACTGGTCAAAATCAAAGTTTGTTTGGGAAAACGGTAAGTCACTTTGCCAAGTGAAAATGGTTTCTCAAGAACCAAAATCTCTTAGGCTAAGAATTACAATGAAATTTATCTGCAGAAACATCATGGACTTTCAGTTTAATACGAATAATAATGGCCTAATGCTGTAAATTATATGGCCCATATGACGCAACAAACTTACGCACACACTCTGCGGCATAAAATCAATGGCGGCCATATTGGATAAACCTGTATTCCTCCCTTATTTCAGAAATTTCATCTTTAATAGGCTTTTGTAGGCATGCTTCTGAAAAGAACATTAGAAAAATAAGTTTCTACTACCCCATAGAGTTGTTTTGAATATAAATCCTTATGTTATATTTTAATTTATTGGGTTCAGAATCCCAGCTGAGCCTGAACGGCCAAGCTCTGAAGGGCCAGTTCAACCTACAGCCCAAGTTAAGCTAGACTAAAACTTACGGACTTGGAGGTCCTATTAGGTTCTACCTCAGGGTTGCTGACTCGATGTGGACCTACCTTAGGCCTCAGTTGCATAAAATTAAGATAAAAAACAAAAGGGGCACTATTTATGGTCTTCTTTCTAAACCTTGCAACAACAACACAACCTGCACCATTGCACGATGCAACAATCTTGTATCTAAACAACCAATCTGAATTGCAAGAGAGCTCTCTCTAAGACCACACCCCGTAAGTGCCGCATTCAACAAACGAGTAGGAAGGACGCAGTGCCCCCAAAAAAATGGTGCCACAAGAGTGCCCAAATAATGATGCCACAAGAGCCCAAAAATGCTAGCTCTAAATTAAGTAAATTTTTCACTAACCTTACAATTATGAGATGGATATACACACACCTTAACTTAATATATACAAGCAATGCTGCATCAATCAGCTTAGTCATCATATCGCCTTGGGACAACAATGGCCCTTCCTCTTCTAGATTTTCTAACACCTTATGCCTAGTGGCTTCTTGTGCTGCAAATCTACAAAATAAAGCGTAATTTTAGGGTTAGTTTCTAAAAATTTAGTTGTTACAGCTGGTATTTGAGTTTTCTCTGATTTTCTTTCAGATAAAAGAAAATCTAATTTCATTTCAGGGTAACTTTATCTTTACAACACAAAACCATGCATATGTTTCATATATCTTTTCACAAAATATTTGTAATGAAAATTTGTTACTTTCTAAAGAAATCAGTTAATTAATTAAAGCAGTTAGGCTACGAAAGATATAGGAAAAGACAGACGTAATGTACATTAGCACTTTTTAGATCATGTTATAACAATAGTGAATGTGTGTCATTGTCAGTTTTTAAGTGTGAAAAGACACTCTTTGGAAGTGAATTTGAGAGGATTTCGATGTTTAATTCTATGAAATAAATGGTAAAAGACAGACTCAGTGCATAGTAACACTTTTTAGATCGTGTTACAACACTAGTAAATGCGCGTCAATGTTAGTTTGCAATTGAAAAGACACTCTCTGGAAGTGAATTTGAGAGAATGTCGATGTTTAATTCTATGAAATAAACAGTAAAAGACAGATGCAATGTACATTAACACTTTTTAGATCATGTTATAAGTGAGAGCCTGGAAAAGGAACAACTCTAAGGACAGCCCTGTGTTGTTCAAACTCATTTGAAAGCCAGTGACCTGTCACACTCAGAAATGGAGAATTATTTGTAGTAGCTGTCCCTTTATCAAGGGATGTTTGAAGTTTCGCTTTTACATTCTGAAATAAATCCGGAATGATTTTATCAGTGAAGTACTTTCTACATGGAATATTGTAATTCGGACAAATTTTTTTTAACAACCTTTTGAATCCAATATCAGATGTTACAGAATATGGTTGAATGTCGACGGCTATCATTTCTCCAATCAAATTATGGATCTCTTGGGCCCTGTGGTCATTAATATCCCAAGGCTTCTTCTTTGTTAATATTGCTCTATAGTAGTTTGCACTTTAGCAGGAGGCTCATTGGTGCTGCTACTTATTCCTGAACATTCAACATGTGACCTTTTCAACTTGACTGATGCTTCTGTTTCTTTTGCCACTTCTTCTGGATGGAATTTTTTAAGATGATTCATCATATTAGATGCTATAAAAGTTTTGGCAGTTTTACCACCCCTTGATATGGTGGCATCACATAAATTACATGTGCAAACAGTTTTATCCTTTGGATTTATCTTAAAATACTTCCATGCAATACTGGGTGCCATAATGGTAGTCTTAACTCTTATACATTTTAATTTTTATTAGATCTCTATATATATCTGAAATAAAAATCTGAAAAAATAATATGAGGATTATAATAAACACTTACACATAAAAAATCTCTAACAAAGAAAGGACATAAGAATATAAAAAAATATTCATGGTCAGTTAGTCATAAGAACATCACATGAATGATATCACTACAACAGACTTGTCAATTTGTCACTTAAAATTGACACACCCATGCCAAAGTATTTAATTGGCAGTTATTCATATTTTAGGGGTAGAAATTTTGTTAGGTTAGAGATTTTTTTATATGTCATGACAGAATAGTGTGGTTTTTTATTTGCCTTAATATAATTAATAGAATACCTATTAATTTAGTGATCACATCATCGATTAATAAGTTTTAAACACCGATTAATCGGCTTTAAAAATAATGACTAATCGGCCGATTAATCGGTAATCGGCTGATTAACTGAGGACGATTAATCGGTAATCGACTGATCAACTGAGGCCGTTTAATCGGTAATCGGTCAATTTGCTTATCGGTGCAACCCTAGTTATAACACCAGTGAATGTGTGTCAATTTCAGTTTTAAATGTGAAAAGACACTCTGGGAATGAATTTGAGATAATCTTAACGTTTCTCGGTTAGTTTGTAATTTTTCTTTCTTTCTCAGATTTAAAAATTTCAACCCATAAACATGAGTATGAAACGTCCTTCGGGAGCTGAATATCCTAAGAGAAAAAAATAGGCAGGCTGTGCAAGAGAAAATGTCTAAGCAATGGGTTAAGTGGCTTACACCTAAAACTTCCGTACATGAAAATGATGGTACATACAACAGAAAATATAAATAACTTGTGTACGGTAAAACATATTCATTCAAATTCTGAGCATGGTGAACTAGACAGTGGTAAACAAAAAGATTCTGAAGGAAATAGATTCGATATTAATTTAGATAACGAAAAACAGAAAGAAACTGAATCAAATGTATTCGATGTACATTTACATAACAGTAATACCCCTCAGATCAATCTTAATGACCCACTGACTTGGCCAGTAATGAATGACAAAGTTAGGTGCTATTTAATATGACAAGGACCTGAGTTTAGTAGGGATACAGATTTTAGAGAATCATAGAGTGTGGACGGTAGGCGTGTTTCCTCAGACTGGTTTAAAAAGGTTCTGCCCAATGGAGAAGTCGAACGTGAGTGGCTACTTTACTCGAAAAGTCAGAAGTCCTTGTTTTGCTTTCCTTATTATTTTTAGAAAGTTGTCTGAAGCCACACCTAAAATTATACATCCAAAGAGAGGCTTTTCTGATTGGAAACATTTGCACCCAAGCATTCCAGAACACGAGAATTCACAAGAACATTGTGAAAACTTCCTTAAATGGAAGGACCTAGAACGGAGATTAAAAAATGGGAAAAACAATAGATTCTGGCCTAGAACAACATTCACTACTAGAAAAGGAAAAATAGCGTTGCATTCTTAAAACCGTAATAGTTGTTTTATTTTGTGCAAAAAATAACCTTCCACTAAGAGGTTCTGCACCGGTTCTGGTGCAACTGTAGTATGCGGTCTACCTACGATTCGGCGGTCTACCTTTTAATTATAGCTTCTTATCTTGTTTACTAATTGTTTGTTTACATCCCATTGTCAATCGCCCTTGACAATTGGTTAGGTTTAGTTATGATATTTTCGTTAGTTTTAACGAAAATATCATGATTAAACCTAACCAATCGTAGGTAGACCGCATACTACAGTAGCACCGAGGTTCTACGGGTAAATTTGAGGACCAGAATTATGGTGTATTTATGAATGCAGCTGACCTTATCAGTAAACATGACCACACAATAAAATCCCACATTGAAAATCATAAGAAAGTGAGTTTATCTTATTTTTCACCTGACATACAAAGTGAAGTAATTGACTTGCTATCGATGACTGTTTGCAAAGAGATTGTATCTAGAATCACGCAGTCTAAATATTACTCTGTGATATTTGACTATACTCCAGATGTTTCTCATAGAGAACAAATGAGCCAAGTAATCAGGTATGTGACTTTGAATAATGGGAAATACGAGATTGAAGAAAGTTTCCTAGGTTTTATTGAATCTCGTGAGAAAACAGGAGAAGGTATTGCTAATGAAATTCAAACTAGTTAGAAAGGGACGATTTAATTATACCAGACACGCGAGGTCAGGGTTATGATAACGGACCGAACATGAGTAGCAAATACAAGGGAGTGCAGGCCAGAATACAGAAACTAAATAGTTCAGCAGTATTTGTTCCCTGCATAGCTCATTCCCTTAATTTAGTTGGAGTTCACGCTGCATCTGTAACACCTTCTATGATAAGTTTCTTTGGAACAGTTGAAATGCTATTTACATTTTTTTTCTAGTTCACCAATTCGGTGGCGTGTTTTAATAAAAATTTTAAAAATAAGTTTAAAAAGCCACTCAGATGCCAGATGGTTTTCAAAGGCAAAAGCTGTAAGTTTTGTATGCAAACAGTTACCTGATATTGTACAGGCACTGGAAGAAATTACTCTTTGTACAAATGTTCAAGCTGTTTCAACAGCTGAAAGTGTTCTTGCTCAAATTAACTATGAATTTGTCTTTCTGTTAATGTTGTGAGACGACATATTAGGCAAAATTGATCGAGTCAATAAAGCCCTTCAGCATAAAGCTTTGTCACTTGATAAAGCAGAGACTTGTTGAAGGCATCTACTGTACGTTAAAAAATCTTCGAGGGACTGATCTAGGAACATTTAGGTTAGAAGCAACAAAGTTAGCTAAAGAGATGAACATTACTCCTGTATTTAGGGAAAAGATGGGGAAGACACTAGACAATATTTCACCAGAGCAAAGTTTTAAAGCAGAATGCTACACAGTCCTTGATAAAGTCATGGCAGAATTCGAAAAGCGGTTTGAATGTTTGAAAACAATAACTTCAGAGTTTCACTTTTTAAGTCCAGCTCAGATTTGTAGAAAATATGCTAAAGAGTTAGCTATTAAATATTACAAAGATTTAGATCCCATTGAATTTCAGTCTGAAATAGAAAGTTTTAATTGCAAGTATCCACAATGCTTCAGGAACCTGCAAATGCTACCCCTCTAACTCTTTTGAATACTATCTATGAGTGGTGTCTTACAGCTCATACCCATATACTGAAGTTGCTTTGCGTATATTCTTAACCCTTCCTGTCACAGTTGCCACAGCTGAACGCAGTTTCAGCAAACTGAAACTGATCAAGAATTATTTAAGATCAACAATGAGTCAGCAACGCCTAACGGGATTGGTTATTTTGTCCATTGAATATCCACTTGCAAGTACCTTCGATTATAATGATTTAATTGATAATTTTGCATCTGCTAAAGCTAGGAAAGTAAAATTTTAACTATAAATTTCTTCATCCAAAAAAATAGTCTGAAGCAGATAGAGTTATCTGCTATTTTTTTTACTTTCATTTAAATAGTTAATCATATCATGAGTAAAGCTATTTTTTGATTTGTGACTGAATATCCAACTGCAAACACCTTCGATTATAATTATTTGGTTGACAATTTTGTATCTGCTACAGCCAGGAAAGTAATTATTTTAACTAATTTTTTTACCAAAGAAAATTATTTGAAGTATGGTAGAAATATAGTAATTAACCATGTTCAGCTCCATTTAAATGAATGAAAATGAAATGAAAATGAAAAGGTTTATTGGCAGACTATAGTCCATATGACAAGTATTATTAATACAATGACATTTCATATACTAAGGATAGAAATATATACAATTGATTAGAAATAATACTATAATGTTGAAGTTAAGTGGAGCTACAGACAGACTTTTTCGTACCAAGAATTCCATAGCTTAGGCCTTAGAGGATAAATGGCAGGACTCATGGATAGCTTGGATGATCGGGTTGGTTGATTTTTTAAATTCGGACGTTTTCCAGTTTATGTACCGTTTTCTACAGTACATTACATACAGCATAGTAAACAGAATGTTGGCTTTTATGCAACTTTCTAGTGTTTCTTTGCTTCTGTTAGGCACAGCATAGAGTAAAACAGAAGGTTAGGTTAGGTTAGGTTACGTTAGGTTAGGTTAGGTTAGGTTAGGTTATCAAGAACTTACCTCTCTTAAAAACGGTACACAAACTGGAAAAGGTCCTTAAATTCTTTGCATTAGACTGTGTTGAGCACGTCTTGTTACCTCCGGGAAGTCGGGACATTGCGGGTAGCAAACATTTGCGAAGCTGAGCATCTCGGGGGTAATTTATGTAAGAGTCTAAAAGACCTGTTGTACAGCAAATTTAGGGTTCTGCCAGAACCTTTTTTATAATTCATCCACAGTTGCTGTCCGTATATATTACTGCAGAAAGTACGAAAAGAGTGTCTTTAGCTTCGCTTGTACAGAATCGAAAGTTCCTTATGGTCATATTCGCTTTAGCATACAGGCTTCGAGATTGTTTTCTTATATCCGAGTCATTACTCAAGGAGCTGGTAATAGTTTGACCCAAATACTTAAACTCTTGTACTTCCTCAATTACTTCACCATTCATTTTAAACCTTATATCAGCTGGCTCATTACAGCTTTTAGGATGAAATTGCATAACCTTAATTGCATAAACTTAATCATGAATAAAGCTGTTTTTGTTTAGCAATGAAGCAACTCTTTCCATTTCCTCCCAAGGTGGGGCGCCGTTCGTGAAACTTGCCCAGGGCGCAAAAATACCTGGCTATGGCCATGTGTGTATATATATATATATATATATATATATATATATATATATATATATATATATATATATATATATATATATATATACGCACCTAAAATTTGAGAATTTTGAGATGCCGAAAGGAAGAAGAAAAAAGAAGAAAATAAATAAATAAATAAAATTTAAAGGGAAGAGTGGGGAAAAAATACGAAGAAATGTGTTAATTGCTGCAAACCCAGAAAGTTAAATAAAGTTGGATTATGCCTAATGGAATGCGCCGCGCTCCAGCTCTGCGACTGCAGAAGTGAAGCAGACCAAACCACGGGCTTAAAATGTATGCTCTGCAATACATTCAAACATTACGGATGCATGAATCAAGGTAAAAAAGACGGGAAAATTATAAACAGAATAAATAACAAAATCATAGACCTTTATGGTTTCCTGTGCACCAAATGCATGGAAAAAATAAGAATATAGTACAAAGAGCAATGCTAATGGGCAATACATGTTTACCGACAGATGACCAAGAAACACCAGATAACGCCAACACAACCAGAAACGAGGGGCAGGACAACACACTACAGGAAAACACACTACAGGGAGATGCAAAAGTAGCCTCAGAGGATGAAATACCCCCTTCAAAAGAGAGATATAACAGGAACAGAGAAAGAGAGGGATATCATGAACACAAAGGAGAAAGAAAGTTACTAGGAACACTAATGAAAACTCGCCGAAGACAAAAACACCACTGAGTAGGGAAGAAGTGGTGGCGGAACAGAAGAAAGCAATCGAATCACATAGGGCTCGTAAGGAGATTAAACGACGAGCCATATACGAATACTATAAAACAGGGTCGTGTAAATATGGATCAAACTGAAGGTATAGTCACCCAAAAAAATGCTCCGATATGATGAGGAATGGAAGATTTAGATACGGACAAAACTGCCACTTTTTCCATCCTCTTATGTGCAGACAGTCACTGACAGAGAGAAAATGCCTAAATATAGAGTGCCCATATTTTCACATAAAGGGTACCCAAAGAAGAGAACGAGAAAGAACAGACCTTATCCGAATTAGAAGTAACAACAGGAGCAAGGAAACAAATTTTTTAGAGGAAATGAGAACGATAAAAGCACAGCTTGTCCTGCTAACAAGAAAGAACAGGACTCCGCAGATATATTCACCACACCATTACATACATCACCCCTCTATCCAAAACCACCCACCGATAATGCAACAACCACAGCGGTATCAAGGGCCGCAACCCCAATTCTCCCAAATGCAGCGGCCCAACCAATAAAACCAAACAGGAACGGACATCGACCTGGAAACGACCAGTATATAGGAAAACCGAACACAGAATTTAGCTACCGAAGCCAGCATAGATATCATATTCCTAACAGAAACACACTTACATAAATGTGAAAAAGGCAGTGAAAACTGTATCGAGGATACTGAATTAGCATTGCTGGACTACAACATACACAGAGCAGAGAGAGTGGCTAGACGAGGGCGTTGCATCTGCGTGAAAAACACATACACATGTGAAGTGAAGGTAAACAAATCAAACAGCACAGTCGAAGTGATTATATTAGAAGTAAAAGAACTGAACCTAACCATTATGAACATCTACAGATCACCAAACACCACAAAAAGTGAATTCTAATTTGCTACAAATGAAACAGAAAACATTAAAATTACTTGAAACTCCAGCAACAAATATTCCAATTTTCGGAGATTTTAATTTCCCATTCATAACATGGAAGAAAAATGACGAAGTTATATATGTCAAGAGGTTTTATGGCAATATTACCAAAGATGATAGAACCCAAGCAACAATGCTATTAGATATTATGGAACATTACGCCCTTACCCAGGAAATCTGTGAAGCCATAAGAGAAGAGAACGTTTTGGATTTAATCTTGACAAATAACAACGAGATAATAATAAATAAAAAGGTAACGCACACAAAGTTCTCCGACCATAACCTCATCGATATACAATTGAAGTTAGCACCCAGAGGTCCGAAAAAGCATCCTAGAGAGTCAGAAAGAATATTTGAAGACTTAACCATAAATTCAAAGAAAGTAAATTGGGAAAAGGTAAATAAAGATTTAAAGGAAGTAAATTGGGGATTGCTACCTCACGAGAAGACTCCACAAGAAATACTATGTATAATAGAGACTGAAACGGGCAGGCCAAATACACAAATGACCCGAAAAAAATAAGCAAACTGCTTAGAGAACAATTTAACTCTGTGTTTAGCACCCCTAAGTCCGAGATGGAAGTAGAAAACCCAGACGAAGTTTTCGACGTAGATACAAATCAGCCAAGAACAAATTCCGGCACAAACCTATTAATGGACTTCGAGTTAACGGAAGGAGATGTAATTAAGGCTTTATCCCAGATGCGAGACAATTCAGCGCCAGGGCCAGGCACATGGCGTGCCATGTTTCTGAAGAAATGTAAAGAGAATATTGCCAAACCACTATACTTACTATGGAGGAAATCACTCGACACAGGACAAATTCCACTTCCATTAAAGAACGCGAACATTGCTCCCTTATTCAAAGGTGGTAACAGAGCAATGCCCAAGAATTAATTATCGGCCAATGGCTCTCACCTTACACCTTATAAAGTGTTTTGAACGTATAATTAGAGGCAAAACTACCTACTACCTTCAAGAAAAGACGGATCTAGAACAATTGCCTCCTGGTCAAATGTGTCCCGGACAAATGCGTCCCGGTCATTGGCGTCCCTGGACAATTGCGTCCCGGACAATTGCGTCCCAGACAATTGCGCACTTCTCCAACTACTATATGAAGTTTATTTATTAGAGAAGTGAATAGAAAGTTAGTATCGGAATTTCAAATTTACTTTTCATTTTAACCTATTAAACTTGTTATATGTTCATAAGTTCTGTTCGAAACTATTCTCTAAAACTTTATCCATCATCAGCAACATCATTATCAAATTTTATGGGTTACATCCACTTAAGATAAAGATAGTTTCGTTAGTTTTAACGAAAATATCACAACTTAACCCAACTAATCGTCAAGGGCATACAGTTGACCTAACTGGGAATTCAATTAATCTAACCGGGCATTATATCCCATACAAAATTACAATAACAAACATACTTGTCCCTCGTCATTGGCGTCCCTGGACAATTGCGTAGGTGAAGTCACAGTGAACTTTCTATTCACTTCTCTAATAAATAAACTTCATATAGTAGTTGGGGAAGTGCGCAATTGTCCGGGACGCAATAAAACCGGACGCAATTGTCCAGGGACGCCAATGACTGGGACGCATTTGTCCGGGACGCACTTGGCCAGGACGCAATTGTCCTGAAACCGAAAAGACTTATACAACCCAAATCAACATGGCTTCAAGGCTGGAAGATCATGCCTATCACAGCTACTAGACCATCAGGAGAAAATATTGGAAACATTGTGTCGAGGACAAAACATAGATGTAATATATACTGACTTTGCTAAAGCTTTCGATAAATGTGACCAGGGAATCACAGCACACAAACTTAAGAATACAGAAATTACTGGAAAGCTAGAAAGATGGATATTTAATTTCTTGACGCAAAGAACACAAAGAGTGATGGTAAACGGAGTTAAATCGAAAGTCTCGGAAGTCGTGAGCTCTGTCCAACAAGGGACAGTATTAGCTCCCTTGCTGTTCATAATAATGATTGCAAATATTGATGCAGATATTAAGGACAGTATTGTATCATGTTTCACGGATGACACAAAGATATGTACGGAAATAGTGAACGAAGGTGACATAAGAAAATTTCAAAACGACATTGAAACATTAT